>OX439139.1:109938118-110175995 GCA_949318255.1 Pollenia labialis
TTTATAAAAATATTTTAATTGTACAAAGGACGAATCTTTGTAAATGGTGAGAATCGGTCTATAATTTCACATATTTCCCTTAAAAACTTCTTTGCAAATAAGACTCTTTGTGTCCGTTAACCATTTTATTATGTTGGTATTTAGATTGAATTCGCCCCAAAAATTCGTCTGCTAATACTATGGTTTTTGGGTTATACCGATAATAATTGAAGGATTGCTTTTATTAAATGAACTGTTAATAAATTGTTGAATATTTTGTTTTAAATTAGCAATTTTAAATTTTTTTGGGCATAATTTTAACAGTTTTCTGGGCATGTTTTCAAGTTTTTACTGCATATTTAATGTGCATAAATTGCGTTTTTAGAGCATATTTCTGGTTTTCATGGTTATCACCAAATTGATTTTGCAATGAATCGATTGTTAAGCGCGCTTAATGGCAAGTTGAGGTCCAAATGAAGTTGATGGTTAGCTAATTAATTTTTGGAACAAAAATTCAGTCAGCATGGCTCGATGGCGCTCGGTATTTACCATAACGGCAGCTGCTTGCTTAATTTCGAAAGAGCGTGCAAATCGCACCAAAAAGTCAATGAATTGACGAAGAACCCTGTGAACTTTGCGAACAGATTTGTATACCCTTCACCACAATTAGTTGTGAATACATATTCTGGTTCCTTGAGTAATTCTAAGTCAATTTAGCCATGCCCGCCTGTCTGTCCGTCTGACCGTCTGTCCGTCTGTTGAAAACACATCTCACTTTCGAAAAACTCAAAAGAAATAAACAAACTTGGTGTTAAATTGCTTGTAGTTATCCTAAGCAGTTTTGGATTTAAATTGGAAGCGTTGTTCTAATGTTTAATGATTCATGATTACGGGGTCACGTTTTAAAACCAAATATAGTGGCAAATGTAGTGTAGCGTAGACACTTCGTTGACAATGTCCCCAAAATAGTCGACAAAATTGGTGACTTGGAGACACTTGCACCCAGGTTTCCTTCAGGGTAGTTGAAGTTTATGCACATACAAACATATGTACAATGTATGTTGTATGTATAAAATTATTCAAGTGTCCGATTCAAATGTAATCTAAAAATTGTACTCCATTTGAGTATCTTATTTTTCTATTGAATAACTGAAGCTTTCAATTTAACCATATTAAGATCTGCACACAAAATACCTGATTGCGCAATGTCCAGCTATTTATTGAAAATTGACTTGCGTGTAATTCAATGTTTAAACAAAAATTTTAATATGGAAAAAAATAATTTAATTTAGACTTCATAGTTGACTTGGTTATTTTTTTTTTGCAAATATTTAAACTGAATGTTACAGAATATTGTCAATAATTTAATTGGTTGTTTTCTCACGAAAATGAAAAATTGTGACAGTAAAATTTGTCAGTTGTCTGAAATGTAATTGACAACATGGAAATGCAATAATAACGATTTTTGAATATGTTGAATTTATAATTGAAATATGTAGCTGCGAAATGTATGTATGGATATAAATTTTGTGGCGTGCAAATGTGTGTTTTATTAACTAAAGCGATTCTCGCCGGAAATACGCATTTGGATCTTAAGTTAGTGCAGCCTCTTAATGTTGCATGTTCGTTGGATACAAGTATGAACGTCAGTGTAGCAAATCTGATAGAGATACACTCAAAAGAAAAATCAATCCATCCGTACTCAAATCAATCCGAAGCGGTATTAATAGTACGGTGAGTACGGATTTTCTTGAATCAAGTACAGAAAGATTGATTCAAGTTCGGATTTTTAATCCCAAAATACTTAAATTATCCATATTCAATCCCGTTTTCGTACTTGAAATAATCCGAAAATGAGAATGATTTAAGTAAAACTAAGATTGAATCAATCTCAAAATGCACTTCATTCAAAAATTATAAAATTGTTTTAATCCGAATTCGTACCTCAAATAATCCGAAAATCAGATTGATTTAAGTAAAACTAAGATTGAATCAATCTCAAAATGAGCTTGATTCAAGTAATATACATTTGATTTTATCCCTATTCATAATTGAAAAAAACAAAAAAAAAAAGAAATTACAAAGAAAAAATGATTATGATTGATTTACTTACCCGTATTACACATTACAGAATAATAAAACACCAACATCATGCCCGATATGGTTTTTATTTTAGAATGTACATATTTAACCAAAAATATAAACTAAATGAGTAGCATGAGTTCAAATTTGAAAAAAAAAAATTTTAAAATTGATTGATTTTCGAAAGTAATCCCATTTAGGATTGTTTTGAGTACGTTCAAGTGTTATTCGTACTTGAATTTTTGAGTACGACTCGTACTTAAAGTAATCCCAAAAAACTTGATTTATCCCGAGTGTTTTTTTTTCTGTGTATAAGAGTATTGAGTACTCAATACCTAAAAGTAGCTACTCAATACTTTTAGGCCCGTTTTCACAACTTCCCGCTAGCTAAAGGCAGGATTTAATCGGCCGTATAAAAAGTGTTCAATTATTATGCCCGTAATTTCTACAAAAAAAATCTAGCTGTGCATAGAAATCTATGGTGCAAAAGCTGTCATATTTTAAAAGAAAACTGAAGGTAAAACCACGTAGGCAAAACAAACGTTGAATGAAGCCGCTAATTTTTCTCTTTTACCCTTTGACTTCATATTTTGAATAAAGTAATGTTTTTCTTATATGTTTCATTGCACATCTATAAATGCATAATAATAATATAATTTACTTAGTATAATATAAATCATATCTATATTTAAAAAATACAAAAACAAATATAATTATTTAAGCACTAGAGCGCCCGTCAATGGACAGTGTATGTTTATAAATTAAGATGTATGAGCTATTTTCAAATAAATAAACATTAAAAAAAAAAAAAAAAAACAAACGTTGAAATAGGTAAAGATAATTGTTAGGTACGAACACGACCAGCTTTCTTTTTATAGAAATTACGGGCATTACAACCTTTATTTTAACCTACCAGGTAGGATGAACCTTAATTTACTTAATCTCTCACTTTAGGTTATAGTAAAGATCTAATAATGGAACACTTTTTATAAGGCCGGTTAAAGTCTACTTTTAGCTATCGGTAAGTTGTGAAAACAGCCATAGAGTTGTAATTTTTAGTTATATTGCACACATGATTTTTACACATTTAAAAGTAATAACAGGAAAAAATTTAAGTGAAAAAATATTCAAGGCTTACAGTGCCAAATCATATATACCCTTCACCATGGTCCCACAGAAACAGAACGTTATATTAATGACTACCGTCCACTTTTGTAATGTCTTGTATTGGTATTGAAGCCATTTATTCGAAATTTTTGAGCTTTTACTGTTATATGGGAGGTGCTACGCCACTCCAATAGCACCCACTTTTTGATGGATTTTGTGTATTTACAGTTATGTGTACCAAATTTGGAAAGTGTTTCTCTTACTCACTTCTCCAATCTGCCCGCTTTTTCCGGATGTTGTATTTGATAACCAAGATTCTTGTATCTTATTTCTATACTTTGGCTCTTGACGTTCTCCAGATATACAGAAATAAATAATAAGCCTTACTACGAGAGTCGTTTTCGTGATCGAAGTCGTAGTCGTTTGAAATTTCTGTCGATATCATTTCAAAATTAGGACAACTAAAATATAAAACCCATAGAAAGTTTTTCGTTTTTATGCCATTTACGGCAGTCATATTACCACTTCTTAAAAACTACTGGTTTTCAACTACAACAAAGAGGCTCGCAATAAAGCCGAATGTCTTTGTATGGCAGGTGCCACGCCATCTTCTCCAATCCGTCCATTTTATTAAGAGAGGTTGTGTAATTATGGCTAAGATACTTTTACCTAACTTGGCTTTAGCTCTTTCCGTTCTCCAGATATACAAAAAAAAAAAAAATACAGCAACAAAGGATTTTTGGGTAAAATTAGCGGCAGTCGTAGTTGTTTGTTCATATCTCACTCACTTATGGACCGATTTGGATGAATTTTAATAGAAAACTTAAAAGAAGTATATGTGCCATAAATATGTAATAACCTGGTCCCCTTGATAATTGGAAAGCAGATTTCAACATTCACACGAAGAGACGATCAGACGGACGTCGTTAAAACTAATTCGCTTCTCATAAGGAACCAGAAGATGTATATTTTAAAGGGTCTAAGGTCATTACTCTAGAATTACAAATGAAATGATTAACTTATATAAGCCCTTTCCTATGATACTATAATACACAAACGTTTTACTTCAAAAATTACTTTTATTTATTTCTTACAAATAAAATTAAATATTTTAAAGTTGCATCTTATTTTATTCTTTAGTTCCAAAACCGTTAAAGTATTGAGTCAATACTTCAAGTATTCAAAAGTATTGAACTTTAACAACACTAATATCTGAGTTTTTCAAGTTTGTAGCCTAAAGAGGACTTATTTTATCTAATTCAAACGAGGCTAACGAGGTCTCCCTGTACTTTTACTTTTGCTGGAGAATACACAATCTATTATATACTTATTTTTGATTTTACTTACCATATCTACAAACACAATATGGTTGTGGGGAATTATGTTGCATTCACAAGCCTTTATAATATGCTTCTTCTGCCTTAAGCAAGCACCTATTCAATCATTATACAGTTGTACAGATTTTTGTTACGGCTATGTCGATCATATTATGATTATGTGGACTTATGTTATGGTTATGTGAAATTATATTATGTTTGCGGGTATAACTAGGACTAAAGTATAGGTAACGACAACTCAATACAATTTTGTATATCCATTATTAGCTCTGTTTCTTTACTCTACTTTGGGATCCCTCGGGATCCCAATTTGCACGAAAAGCGATCCCGTACTTTTAATTTGTGTAAATGAGAGCGGGTTTGAGAGAATAAAATTCTTATTCTTCTTGCACGAAACAGCCCAGACTTTTTCTTCGTGCAAATTGTGTAAATTGTCAAACAGCTGTAAAACATAAACAAAACCAAAAAAAAAAAAGGAAAAAAGTTCATGATGCAAATTCTGGAAAAAGTGTTTTGGAATAAAACAATGTACTTAAATAAAAAGTTTTGTACTGAAGTATTAGGGAAGCATAATGTTAGTTATTGTAAAAGTGTTTGTTTTGTTTAATTGTTAGTAAAAGTAGTTTAATTCTAGAGCCAATATAAAATTTTTCAAAAGTGGTGCAAATTTTTTTGGTGTTGTAAAGACTGTCAAAACACTGAATTTTTATTTTGTGCTTAAAATTTTGTTTTTTCTGTTCCTGTACTTTTGTGTAATGTTGTCTTTTTATGAGAGAAATGTATGCTTGCTCTCATTTGTACGAACCATGGTACAAGTACACAAGGTAGACTCGTTGGCGCATATGTTTGTCAGCTGTTTACCCCAGTTAAGCCCCAAATGTCAAACATTTTTCATTTTTGTTTACATATTTTCATGTTTGTTTACATTTTAAAATAAAAACATAAAGATTGTGAAAAAAAATTTTGATTTATGTTTCAATTTTAAAATTTTTATAATTTTCCTTCACGTGTTGTTTTGTTTTTTTTTAATTTCTGTTTTTATTTTGTGTTTCTGAACAAAAATTGCATGTTGTTTTTGTCATGTTGTACTGCTGTAGCAACGAGTCTACCTTGTGTAAATATACCTTGGTACGAACTTTACCCAAAAAGTAAAAAAACAGAGCTATTATATCACCAAAAGTCAATAATTGTGTTTTTATACAATAACAAATACGAATATTAAAAGTGTGTTTTAACCCGAATTTGGTGTCGTTATAACAGTCGTGGGCTGAGCGTGGGTAATATCTTTTAGGTGTAGCTCAGGTGTAAATTTAAATTCTTTCTTTATATGTTAGTAAGTATTTCGGCATGTGAGCCTTTGCCTTTTTGTTCCAATGTCGAAGGGACAATAAAAAGTATATAGAATTTAAAAAAAAGATTAGTAATAAATGGCGCCCCAGCATTGACCCTAAAATTTCGATAAACATGATTCATAGCGAATTAGAACCCAAACTGTGTTAAAAAGTTTTTTTTTAGCTGAAAAATAACCTGGTGTGAATATTTAGCGTCCTTAACATTTGTAAACTTGATTTGAGACTTTCGTCAGAAACGATTTCATGAAATTTTTTTTACTAAAAAATTAACCTTTGCTAGATACATATATACATGCAACCAAATGTGGAAGTAGAACTCTTTATTATTTGTTTTTTTTTTTTAATTTATTTTATCTTATTTCTTTAACGTTATTTTGATGTCAGGTATTATTTCATTAGTATCGGGTAATTCTGCTCTATCTCAAGTGTAATTTTAAATTTTGCTGCTGGTAACACTGGCTTAAAATGAATTTTAGAAACTACCCTGCAAACAAATGGAAGTTATCGCCTAAGGCAATAATTTAGCAATATCCCTAAATTGTCATATAGAAGAAAATAATCAAAGTAATTTTTTAATTTCCTCGTTTTATCGTTTTTTTTAGAAAATTAGACAACATAGGCACATGGCCCAATTAGTAGGTCTGCGCGCAACTACAATAATCCAACAATAGAAAAAACAACACGCATTTTGTTTGTGTAAAAAATGATAAAGATGTCACAAACAAAAGCAATTGTTTGTGTGAAAAATGTCAAAAGCAATTGTTACAAAAACAATTGCACAACACAACTCTGCAAAAAATCAGCAGGATTTTCAAGCAGACCTACTTATTGGACCATGCATAGGCAGAAAAATATTTTTTTAGTTTAATACGCCATAAAGGAAATAATTAAAATTAATCCAAATATTAAAACTAAAAATGTTTTTCCCAAAATATTCTGTAAAACTTAAATAATTCAATTAAATAAATGTGTAAATTAATAATCTGTTTCCCTTAAACTTATGCAAAATCTTGCTCAACCCTCAAAGTGGATGCACTTTACAGGAGTTGGATATTTTAAAAAATATGGTGGAACAAACAACAGCAGGAAGGGGTGATATTAAACAATGAAGATCGCAAATATAGAATCGAGATAAGCGAATATCTGTCCCTGCCTTCTTTTCCACTTGATAACTAGAATGAGTGGATTCAGTATCAAGAAAATTATGGATTATTTTCTAAGTTCATATTAATGTTTTCATTCTTAGTATAATGGCAAATAAAAAAATTATACATATCGAAAATGTTGTTAAAAAGAGTCATAAGCGAAGACATGGGCATTAGGGTGGGTCACTGATGTATGAGAAAAAATAAAAGTTCTCGAATCATATTCTAATAGCAATATTTTTTTGTATTACGTTAAAACAAATAAAAATTGCAAAAAAAAAAGTTCAAAAAAGTGTCATCTTGAGCCCGCGCATGAGCTCCTAAGAATTAAGAACATTTGAAAAAAGTCAATTTTTTAAATTTTAATATTTTATTTTCTATCAATTATTATTAATTAAAACTAAAAATATTTTGAAATAAACTTAAAAAAAATAAAAATTTGGTTCTTACACAACATAAAACAATAAAATCCTTTTTGGTCACAAAATCTTGTTTACTGTCAAATCCGGGCATCTCTCGTCTTGATTCAAGTTTCATCTATATTAAACCATCGGTGGACTTTTTTAGCGCAAAGAGTCATGAATGCTTCTGACACTGTTTTCACGAACCTAAAAGTCGTTTAAATACAGTAATATGCTTTTCTGCAATACAATGCTATTGTTGCTATATTAAAAATTTAACAAAATTGAAGGTCAAAGCGCGGGCTCTTACACTAAAAATAAATTAATAATATTTTACAGGGATCTAATTCAGACAAAAATACAACATATTTACGCTATTAGAAGTCAATTAGAGAAACAATATTTTTTTGACCCAGCCTAATGGGCATCCTTTGTGAGAGCTACCATAAGAAGTCTTTATCGATGATTTGGTTACAAAGTTTTCATGGACTGGAAAACAGAAGACTGTAGTGCAAAATGGCATAATCATCATCTAGTAGAATCGCTTTCGTATTGCTTAGGAGTATTGCCATCGAGGCACGTTGCTTCCCGAAGGAAGTATCTTCCGCAATACGAAATCAAGTATTGCCGCAGTAATATTTTACGTCTAGGCAATACGTTTTTCAAAACATGTGGTGTATTGCTAAGTATGAAAAAAAATCAATAATGCATTTTTTATTTCTGCCGATAAAAGTTAGAAAAAGACAATTTTTGGACAAAAAATAAAAATATTTGGACTTGCAAAAAATGTTTGTATATAAAAAAATCTTTCAAAATTGTCAAACCATTTACTAGTCAAATAATGAAAACATATTATAATCACTAGGTTGGGGGGGGGGGGTCTATCGGATAAGTCTTGCGTTCTCTCATCGCCAAAGGCGGGTGTGGCCACTATCATTTAAAATATTTCGAGCTTTCGAGCTAGAAGATTTTCATAGTTTTTACTAATGGTACTTGTGAATATTTGAGTTTTAACATTCCGGGGGGCGGTTATGCTCGTTCGAAGAAGTTTATTTGAGGCCGTTGCAGTGCCCCAAAACTAAAAACTGATATACATAGTTGTAAAGAAGAAGTTTGCAACCGAGACTTAAAACAGAATATCCTCCAATAAGCCAATTAATTTGAATTACTTTCAGTTTAAGTTGAGCTAATATTGCCTCCATATGGCATTACCGCGTTAAACGCCGATCTAAATGTATACATATCGAGAAGTGTACACATTTTTGTTTATTAACCTGTATCTTTCACTCTTTTATCCATATTTCCGATTGAAATATATGGTCGTGAAAGTATCGACTTGAATGATCAGCCAAAGTTTAAGCTTGGCTGTGACATGGCCGAATCAAATTTTATGGGGCCCAAGATGATTCCTTGTAGGACTTCACCGATAATTGACTGAGAAGACCTTAAAAGGGTTTCTTCATTAGTTACATATTTTCGACCGCCTAACTAACTTTCTAACAGCTTTTGTGTGTTTTAGGGTAAACTTAGCTAGACTTTACGTATTAATCCTTTACGGCAGACTTAAGAAGAGGCTTAAAAAACATCAACGTAGAGGTCAGAGCAATATTTTCTTTGTTTAAATGCTCTTCTTTGGACGTTTCTATATTTCTATTTTCATTTAAAGTCGGGGTTAGATTTGTGGCTCATGGTTTCTTAAACACCTTTGATAAAGTAGATAATAAGCAAATAGATCTGTATGACTGAACTTTTATGTGAGTATTTCTAGGCTTAGCAATAATGGAAACTGGGGAAAACTTCCATTCTAGATGGTTGTATTCAAGGCATAAAATAGCGTTAAAATTTAAAAAATAATTTTCCTTGCTATGCGTAGTATATCCAAAAGCATACTGTTACTGGAGATTAAATCAACAATAGCCTTTTTTGCAGCTCTAACATCGACAGATGGTGGCTAGGCCGCTTAAATGCGTAAATATGTTTTTAAATGTTTAACAAAAATATTTCCTTTTTCAATATTCATTGAAGTCATGTAATCTGCAGCAGTAGCAATCAATATGTTTCACCTACAGCCTACATAATTTTTAAACTGTTTCTTATCCAGTTTCCTCAACCTAAATTTTACTGGACATGGTAGGGATCTGGCTGTCCACAAATCAATCTAATTACTCCAGGCATGAACTACTTTGAGTACGAACCTGACGTAATTAACGGTGCACAAAGCCATCCTTAGTTACCAAGTTCAAAGCAAAGCACAAAGGGGTTTTCAATGATCCGTGGTAATTGATTTTTTCCACAAAAATCTTATAAGAAGCTTTATTGCAGGCAAGAATTGGCATAGACTTGACAATATGTCTCTTTTAAGCTTCTCAGTGCGTTATTAACTAAATAAAAAAATAATGAAATATGCTTCGATAATTTAATTCTTAAGAAAAAATATCTTTAAATTCTTATCCTTTAATGCATACCTAAAAATCTTCTAAATAAAAACTAAGATTTTTAATATAAGAAATTACAGTTTCTCTAACGTATACCATACATATGCATATCAATCAACACCATCACATAACACTGATTATAAAAACAAAAGACTTAAGACATAAGCATGTTTAATATCAACAACAACAAGAAGAAATAATCTTAAACTTAATTCTACTCATCAAAACATTATTCATATTGTCATTCATTTAATTTAATTTTTGTTCTTGCTTCTCTTTACAGTTTAAAATATTCCCTGTTAACCGCAAAACAAAATAATTTTGGCAAAATGACAGCAATTGTTGGCAAATGCAGTTTTTGTTTTTATAACAAACAACAACGGCAGAAAGGTAACACACTGATACATTCGTAAATACATACATTTAGTTTCTAGATAAATTTCTCACGTTTTTACGATTGTGCGACAAAACATAGCATTAATGACTCGTCTATCTTCAGCATACATTTAGAAGCAAAAAAAGTAGACAGACGGCCGAATGGACAGACAAGTTGACAAAAAACGACGAGTTTAATAAAAAAAAACAGCATTTTTCAAGTACTTTAGTTTTTAAGAGAAAACCATCAGCCAGCAACAATAGCAAAAAATAAAAATAACATAAAGTATTAGTAGAGAATTTAGTTTTAAAACTTTAATTCCAAATACGAGTTCGAAGAGAAAAACCAAATCATTGGCAATTGAAACAACAACAACAACTAAAAGTGAAGACCAAAATCGATGTTTTTTATAGTTTTTTCGAGACAATCCTTATTTTTTTAGATTGCTTTTATTTTTGTCTCAACTCTTTGTTTAATTTGGCTAAACCTGATTTAAGTTTTTGTTTGTGTTAATTGCGGCTTATTTTGTTTTCAACTGTTTTTAGCCAATAATGAAATCTTAATGCAATGTGTCAATAATTAATTGAATTTAATTAAATTAAATCTAAAATGAGTAAAGTCTAAAACTTTAAAGCAGCTTAATGTAATTACTTTTTGTAATTTGTTTGTTTGTTTTGTTTTAATTTGAAAGTAGTTTTATTGGAAATCACAAGAGTTGATTTTAACTGTTTTGAATTAACTGAATACTTAATATTAGGCGCAAATTTAGCCCAAATATTTAAGGATAGTTTGGTAAAAACTTTTTAAAGCTTGTATTTTATATTCAATTGCATTGTTTCGGCTGAAAGCGATCGACTCATAGTCGATCTTGCCATTTCCATCCGTCTGGTTGATTGGCCGACTAGCGGCTTAACTTTGTGCAGAATTACAAGTCTTACTTTTGAAGATAATTTAACAAAATTTAGTAAATAAGCCTTTATTGATCTAATTACCACAAAGAAAGTCGTTAAAATCGGACTAGGATTTAATAAAGCCTTAATGCAAATGTCCTTAGCGAGTAAAGCCAAAGTGCCCATAAGCAATCTGATTAGGTTGGTATTCACATAAAATAAATTACAAAAATGTACATAAATCTGTTCCTATTTCAAAGTCACAAACTATGAATTAATTTTTCAGGTGGCGTTGATAGCACAGCTGTGTTACTTTTTTTTCTAAATTAGACAGACGAATGCCAAAACAACAAATAAAATACAATGTTGTGGTTTTGGTGTTGTTACTTGTTGTAGTATCGACACCACCGTCTACATGAATTCGCCTTGCAATTAAATTTCTCATATAAATGTCGTTAAATAAATCAAATTTAAATTTTGATATTTTAAATAGGCTAAATAAAGTTCATCAAATTAAATTTTCATAAAATTATTTTTTATGAAGAAAGGAATTTAACAACATGAAATGAATTAAAATTTATTGATAATTTTTATTCTTGACTGGTGCGGGAATCGAACCCAGGCCTTAATGTTTCAATTGCAAACACTCAATCTCTTCAGAGGTTTTTGCCGCTTAACACTCACAGCCATTGACGACAGTCAAGAATGAAAAATTATCGATAAATTTTAATTAATTTCATGTTTTAAAATTCCTTTCTTCATAAAAATAAATTAATGAAAATCAAATTTGAAGAACTTTAGCCTAATTAAAATATCAAAAGTTGGATTAAAAACCATCACAGTTCAACAAAATAATCACAATACTAATTATTATATCAAATTTAATTCAAATAACTCTTAACAACCTAATTTTGTATCTATCGATCTACAATTTTCCATAGCCTTCTAAAAGAAACAACAGCCAAATAAGTCTTATGCAGTTTGAATACATTTTACTGATTATATCTACATGGTAGTGATGACCCACATATGCTCTCTTGGTTTATTCTTATTCAATAATTTTCCACAATCGACTTGTGAATAGTGTTCCGCATAAACTTCGTACTTGAGATATATATGTATGTATATGTTTGTAATTTTTTAAAATCTCTAGTTGGGAAATTAAGACAATTCTTTTTAGTGATTTTAACTTAAATTTAAAATTTTTTAAGATAAAAGAATGTTCCTAATCGATCGAAGTTAATTGATGTTTAACAAGGCATAGTTTTATTCAATATTCGAAAATAAGTCGAATAATATGTAGTGTACGGTACAGAGACGATATCTATTTTTTAATTGATTTCGTATTGGTAAACAACCCTTAATTCCGTTCATAACTATTTTTAACGAAAGTAACAAACATTATGAAGTGTTCTGTTTTGTATTATAAAACAGTGCAATTGTAGTGTTTCTGTACACATAAATAATATTTTAGTACTCTGTAGTGTTTTTTATCACATTAATGCACATAAGTATTGCTGCTCGGTAATTTGCACAACCACAGCACTAATACAGCACTTATAGCCTGTGAGTGTATTGTGCATACGTTTTGTTTTGTAAACAATTTTGGCTCTTTTTTTTCGTTAAAAATACATTTCGGCAAAAATTATTGAAAAGAAAATAAATAAAGGAGCTAAACATATCGAGCCCTAATAGCAAAAATGATGTAACCAACAACATTTAAGATTTTTGTTTTTTGATGAAAATTCATAATTTTTGATCATTTGCATCATCTCTAAAAAGCTCATATATCTGGGAAGTACCGTTAGGAAATAAGAGCAAAAGCAATTTCAATCGAAACCCTAGACTTCAAGCAAAAATATTTAAAAAAAACCTTCTCCTGTAAAATTTTATTTTTGTTGGTTACATCATTTTTGCTATTAGGGCTCGATATGTTTGTATTTTTTTTGTTTTTTTTTAATTTTTGTTGTCTTAACCAACCAAAAGGGTGCTGAGCTCAACTGTTTTACGAAATTAAGTGATCTCTTTGTGTTGAGTTGGATGAGTACAGAATTTTTAATTGTGTAAAGAGCTTACAAACAAAGAAACGTTTTTAAATATGGACAAAAAATAGTTCAATAAATCTTATTATAATTCTTAAGGTTTCACCTTCGAATGCCAGATGAAAATTCTCCTTATCACGGTTCCCGTTCACGTAGGTGTTTAACGCTCTTCTGATCAGATAAGTGCTGCAGTATCTCTTCACCTTATAAGATTTAAATTTTACTGCTATTAGAGTCAGAAAACATCATAATACTAAAACAAAATCTTTGAAATCATTTCGTTACATTCTGCTTTTACGCTAATCAATTTGTATTACAGAAATTAATTCCATAAGTTACTAAGGAAATTCTTATTATATGTTTATAACGCGATGTTTTACATTTTATGAAGAAGTCTGAATAAGAAAGAAAACCGAGATATACTCAAAACATTTCAGGTAGTGAGTTCAGTGAGACCTTTTGAACCAGTTTTGAATTAATTGGTTTGGCGCATATGCCAAAAAAAGTTTCAGTAAAGAAAAACGACAATAATGTTTTACATGAATCTAATGAATCGATCGCTGTAAATTATGTAAACTAAGAAAGTCTTTAAATTGTACATGAAGTTTTCGGAAAATACCCGAAAGAATTTTTTTGAATTTTCACCACCGCTTCCGGCATATGCTTCAAAAAACCTGTAAATTTTTAGTGAACTTTCATGAACGATCTTTGAAGTAAATATATACTAAGAATGCATAGTATTAATTTTATTGAAAGTAAAAATTATTGGTTTTTTTCTAAATTTCTTTTTACTTACTGCTGTGTATTGATTTGTTGGAATTTTATTTTGCTGCGGCAATAAAGCAAAGCAAGAGTGTAATTTAATTTGAAAGTTTTTGTATGAGGAATTTGCTGCATTCGCCAAACACTTGCGTGTAGAGCTAAATAATAATAAACATTTTGAAAAGTTGAGATGGAGCATGATTAAACCATAAAAATTTCCTGAAACAGGGTATAAATTCAGAAACGATGTATTCAAAATATATATACTGCATTGCTAACCCAATTTTTGTACACATGGTCGGTAGGTCAAACAATAAATGAGTTGGCAATATGTATGTTTATCCAGAATATGTAGTCACCACTATCAATGCACCTTTGTTAAAAGAAGCTCAAGAGAGAGAGAGAGAGAGAGAGATTCATTGGCCGACCTAATATTTTCACAATTTTTGGGGCAAATTTCACACTCAACCAACTTGTTAACAAAAACTTTGGCTTTAAGACTCAAGCACAAATTGGCACAGAGAGACTATTACTTTTCAAAAATCTAATGACTCAGTTCCATAGAGAACTATTTCACTAACATAAATCCGTTATTGGTTTTCCATATTTTATCACGAAAACTGATGAATATTTTCATTAAATATTTTCTCTGATAAGATTTTATTGTATATAAATAAATAAATAAATAAATAAATAAATAAATAAATAAATAAATAAATAAATAAATATTAAGGATATCAGATGTAGTGGATTATATCTTACACCATCTTAAAAACCTGAGGCACATGAATGTTTTTTCGACACCTTGCATATATGTCCTGTCCATCGGACATCACATTGTATATTCATTCCCAGAAAGGCAAGACACTCTGATTCCTCAATAATTATACCACCCATATATGCAGATGAGGATCCCTGATCTGTAGCGTGTTTATGCGTCAGCACACAACATTTGGTTTTTCGGACATTAAAATCGACCTTATTGGCCTGACCCCATTCCAAGACTATGTCAAGGTCTTTGCAAAGCGTATCATTCATATTCTGCCTCATAGCACCGACATCGGATACGCTTGGTCTGAATTCAAATGAGTACGTATGGTAAATGGTTGCTGTCATTTGCAAAAGAGTAGATTGGGTTGAAAGTTTGACCTAGAAGGTCATTTAGAAAAATAAGAAATAGAATAGGAAAAAGCACGGAGCCTTGCGACACCCCTGAAAGAATATTGAATTCGTTTGACAAAAACCCCATCAATAACAGTTCGTATAGTGCGATCTCTGAGAAAACCCGATATAAATCGAGAGAAATTATCACCGACACCAAATGCAGCGAATTTTGACAAGTGTGCACTATGCCTGATTCTTTCGAATGCCTTTGAAAATCTAAAGCAATTACCCTACTTTCGGCAAAATGGTGTATGGAACGGCACAATTTGTCCGATAACAGAGCCAGTAAGTCCCCAGTAGAGAAACCTCTACGAAAGCTGCACTGCCGGTCTCTTAATTTTTGACAAGTTGGTAATTTACCATACTCTCCATAACTTTGGAAAGCGTCGAACAATTTTAAGCAATTATAAAGACAATGAACATGACTAATGAGAAAAATTGTTTATTGTAGAAAGTGTATGTGCCAAATTTGTGTTGATAGGAAAAATTGAATGCAAAAAATCGACTAGGATTGTATGCGTGGTGGTCGATGGGCGTGGCCGATTTTGATAACACTAAATTTTTTCGTAAATTTAGTCAGTATGATGCTCGTTATCAACTTTAAATAGTCTATGAACATTCCTTATTTTTCTGCACCAAAATGTATGATCACTCTGTGCGTGGTCCTCCTCAAGTTCTCACTAATAACCAGTGCCAAATTGGGGCCGCTGGTTCTCGTGCTACCACATAAGCATTGTGTCCGTTGCAATAATTTGGTTTTTGTCAATTTGAGGCCCCGGTCAGTTCGAAGTAAAAAATGGTTTCATAAGTCATAGTGTCCATATTAAGGCTGAGAAAAGATTTAGCAGAAAGCTGTACTTCTTATTCATAATGACCTTAGCAAGCTAAAATTCTAATAAATTATGGTTGTAATCTCTGCTTCGGAACTCTAGTACTATATTTTGGCTTCTATTTCACTCTTCAATTATTGGATCAAAACAATCATTAAAATTTAAAACGTTAACAACTATCTGATACTAAATCTCTAAATAATTTCTTTAACTCTAAAAAAAAAAAATTAAGCATTTCAGTCTTATCATTCACCGTATACCGAATAAGTAAATCTCTAATTCAAATATTCAACTCGTAATTGAGATGCAACCTTGTCAACGTTTTGTGGTTAAACAAAATGTTGCAAATGTTTTTGTTTTGTGCCCATGAAAAATTATTTTGTTTGCAATCTTTTCGTTCATTATACAGTTTAAATATAAGCAAATTAGTTTTTTTTTCTTCCCAATTTTAACTTTTTTTTTTTTTAATTTTCTGCCAACAATTGGTATCGCAAGGGTCAAATAGTTTAAGCAGAAGAAAGTTATGCACACACCGGCAACGATTTTCGTTTTCAGTGATTTTTCTTTTAAAGGAAAATTTTGGCAGCAGCTTAAAAGTAGTAGACCAAAATAACTAAGATCCAGTAAAAGAAGAAGAAAAATTTTAAAAATCTTGATGGGTTTTTTGTGTTATTTTGTTAGCATGACTATGACTTGATGATGATTTTGCCACTATGACTTCAGCATAATCAATGGCTGAGCATCTTTCTTTCGAAGTAATTTTCCAGCCAATCGTCTGCAGTAGTAGACCATGCGAAATTTTCTGGGCAAATAATTGAACGCATGTTATCAGTTACTTTTTTTTTTTTTTTTTTTGGAGATGGTCTTTTTCAGCTTTAAGTTGGTGGCAGAAATAAAGTTGGTTGGTGTTTAAGCTGCCAGATTTGCCACTGATTTGAGTTTTTCAATTGTGTGTGAGAGAGTATTTTTTTTTTTTTTTTTTTGGATTTTTGGAAAATTATTTTGTAATGATTATTTGGGTACATTGTTTTGCTAGGAACTCCTTTGATTCACTTTGAATTTCAGTAGCATCTTGTTGTTGGTGGTTCTTCTTTCTAATTTGTTTTCTCATTTAGTTGCTTTTTTCTACTGTCTCATTTCGCTTTTATTTGTTATTATATTTGAGGCTGCTGTTGTTGCTGTAGAAAATAATGTTGCTGCTTTTATAGTTATTGGATTTTGGTAGTTTTGTCCTCATTTGTTTTGGGTAAAAGTGCAACTAAACATCAATTACCCCAATTCCCAGGCCACTCTTGCGCATGTACGCCGTATTGAATTTTGAATTACAAATAAAAATCTACAACAAAATGCGCAACACAAATAACTAAGACGATTGAAAAATAATAATAGTGCCACATTTAAGGTAAAAAGAAAAAAAAATTAATGCAACAACTCCCCAGTGTTGCTGAATGTTTGCCGTTGCAGCTAAAGTATTTGATTTAAGAGTGAGAGCTTCTGCATTTTAAACTGATTTAAAGTAATTTTTATGTAAAATGTTGGTAATGAAAATGAATTTGGAAAATTTGTTGTGATTTGTTGGCACTTAATGGTGAGAAAATTGGAGCTTTATTTGCTTAATTTGAGTAATTGGAAAATTTTAAATCCCTGATGACTTATTTACATGTCTTCGTATAAAAAACCGATTAAATATTTATTTGGACAACTTTCTTTAAAAAAAAATGTTAAGTGATTTACAATGCACTAAAAACAATATACTGGGAAACTTTTTGGGCTTCTTGGTTGGTGGTGATGGTCGTCATATGGGTATATGGAAGGAAATATTCTCCTGCCGAATAAAGATTTGTGGAAAACTGTGTAAAATATTGTCAGCACTAAAAAAAACTCTTGAAGTTTTTTGCACAAAATCTTTCAGAATAGCAAACACGTATACATGTTATACAGTATAAATAAAAAACTATAAACATGGAAAAAACGTGTCTTAATTACGGTCTAACAAACCATATCACATTAATATTTAAAATTAAATATTTAAAAGTAGCAAAATTATGATTACTTTGTTCTCTTTAGTGACGCTATTTAATCATTTCCTTTGTTAAAAACTCTCATTTTCTTTTTGTTTTAATTGTTGATTTAAAAACACGAAATTTAATTTAAGTCGACTCTGTCTTGAAAATTAATTCCATGCATTTTACTTGACTGTCAATTAACCCTGAAAGGTTACTCTTAATTTTGGAACATTAAGGATACTCTTCGTCGAAACGATGAACTATTTAAAAAATTTCTAACACAACGATTTTTAAGTAAATATCAACAAAAACTTTTTTAGTTAAGCATTTTATTAAAAAATAAACTAAAATAAAACATTAAAAATAAAAGTTCCTTCATCTATCTCAAAATTTGATGCGAATTTCAGCACTTTTTTGTGTTTTCAAATGAATCATTTTTTTAAAGCTTTTGTCATCAGCTAAAGCTGTTATGATACCTACTATTTTTTGTATTTTTTCTATATTGGAGAACAGTGCAAATATATTTGCATAGGAAAACTGACTAAGTGTAAAGAGTATGATTATATCATAAAAAATCTTGAAATGTCAAACAATTATACATGTGTTATCGATAAATCATCTAAGACTGTCAAAAAAAATATAAAATTTTTTAACTTAAAATTGACATTTCCAGATTAATTGTTAGCACTGTTGCCAATTTTTTTAGTTTTTGATCGAAAGAAACGGTTTTTAACTTTTTTTTTGCGATTTTTAACTTTAATGACGGTTTTTTGTGGGGAAAACGTGGGCAGTATTGTTTGTTTTGTTTACATTTTATCAAATTGTATTTCTTGTTCTTTCTCGCATTTGTTGTTTCATTCAGTCAATCCTAAAAAAATCCAATACAAAAAATAGCAAGTGTCATAACACCTTAACGAATGCACATAAAAAAGTAAGATAATCAAATGTAAATTAGCTTCGTCGATTCGACGAACAGTAACCATCCAGGGTTAAGGAATAATAGCTAATAAAACAAATTTGACATAATATGACATGTTACAGGAATAAAAGAGAAACGTTCCGCTTTCAAGCACAGCTCACGTGGGTCCATTAACTAATTCTCGTTATGTTACGATATTGCACCGTCTCCCAAGGGTCGTATGTTACCTGGCTGCTAATATTCTCACTCAGCCACCCAGTCGATTCAATGAAAGAGTGGATCTTGTTTAAATCAGTGTTAGAAAGACAAGTTTTATCTCCAAGGGTTCTTCGACCAACCAGTCTTAGTCTTAGGTCTCCGAATGCCGGGCAAAGACAAAGAAGATGTTCCGTTGACTGTTCCTCCTCCTCGTCGCCGCAACTTCTACATAGGTCATTGTAAGGGAGCCCTAGCCAGTTATAGCCGCAATAAGGTTCCTCATGTGATGTCTGGACAGCTGTAATGCCTGTCTAGTCCTTTTTTCATCTATGATGGGCCAGATTTTCCACAGGTGGTTTCATCAAGCCATCTCCGACCGGCGGCAATATGCAATAAGTTGCTTACTTGGGAGCAAAACACCTATATCGCATGTTGAATTGTTTTGATTAAAAGTGGTACCTGCATGCGCCAACGAGTCCGCCATAGAGATTCCATTTCTAGCCCTGTGTCCGGGGACTCACTTAAGGGTAACCACGGAATGTCTCGCTATCTCCTCCAGAGATGTGATGAACACATTCGTCAGGGATCTTATGGCCGCCTTGCTATCGGTAATATTGTGAATATTCCTGCCAGATATTTCACCATACCGAATGTGTCTCGCGGCTGTGTAGATGACCATTATTTCGGCCTGAAGCCGATGTGATGTCCATTTTCTGCTTCGCACTTACGTGCTCTTTTTAAAATATTTTCCATTCATTTTTACAAAAGTTTCGTGTGTAATTAGTTTTGTTCGAGTTAACAGTTATGTATAAGTAAATCTTTAAGTCTTCTTCACAAAATGCTGGGAAAGAAACCAATGCAAAAATAATAATTAAAAAAGTTATAAAGAATTCAAACAAACCATACTCATTCTGCACTTATAGCGCATATTGCACACACCCAAGATAATCATCTTAATCATATTAATTAATCGCGCTTAATTATCATTTTCTTTGTTCGATTGTATAGTTACTCATAATTAATTTCGCATTTCTTCTTCGTAAAATGCTGAAAAAAAACAAAAACACATGAAAAGAATGTCTTAAACAAACAAACAAAATATGGTTAATATTGCAAATGTAATTGTTAAGTTTGATCAGTAAATGGTTTACTTTGATGAAATTGTGGGTAATTTAAATTATAACTATGGTCATATTTACTTGGCAGCCACATTAACAAGTTTTATCTTTCAATTTACACACTATTTAAAATGAACACGAGATTGCTTTCTATTATATTTTTCCACTTGTTTGACAATTTTACGTTCAATTTAGTGTTTTTATTTTACCGGCATTTTCATTTCCCGGAAAAGCGGGATTTATTTTTCGATTTCCCGGGAACCCTGACATTCCCGCTCAATTCAAATCGATGCAAAATTTTATTTAATTTAATTTAATTTGCACAATTAACATTAGCTGAGGTTAATTAAATAAGTTTATAAATGCATTAAACCTTTTTTTATTTTTGTGGCAAAAAGGAAAAAACACCCTGCAAATATTATTGGACCACCCGATCCAATTTCATGAAGTGGACTACTCCATGGACTGGTCCGATGTAATGCAAGCATGGACCATGTCATTGTTAAAAAGTGTTTGTAGTGAGACGATATGTCTTCGTTTTTTAACGTACATGCTTTCGTTTTTAACGAAGTTAAAACTAATCCTCTTGTGTTCACAATGGAGTAGTTTTAAAACTACTCCTTTGTAGTCCAAAGATGGGTTATATGGTCCTGCCCTAGGAATCGTAATGTTAAATAGACAATGTTTTTTCCATACGTTTGTGTTACTTTTGAACTAGTCCTATTCCCTTGTGGACTACTCTCTACACGCTTGTTTGGACTGGTCCAATTATTTGCAGGGCAGGGACCGTAACGGTCATAAGTGATATCGAATACGTTTTTTAATAACTGTTATTTTGTGGCTTAAATGAAAAAATCCATCTTAAACTGTTATTTTTGGACGTAAAAATAAAAGGTCGGATGAAACTCTTAAAAAAAGTTTTATTTAGCCGTCAGAAAATAAAACTCATTTGAGGAGTTTTATTTTTACAGTCAGAAAATAAAACTCATTTTATGTACAAGTGTACAATAAGTTTGTCATTCCGTTTGAAATTTTTTACAATGTCCGTCCAAGACGCCTTAAAGTATTTATAGTTACTTGAAATGCAAAACACCGTAACTAACATTTAGAATTTTTTCCAAGGCCATAAACTAGCATACCAAAATAACAAATATTCGCAAGTTGCTATGATTTAAATTTTTAGACAATAAGTTTACAATTATTTTAGGAGCAAAACCAGTGATCTGAACTTACCAAATGTTTCCATAGATGTTCAGACTCGTTGCAATTGCACCTATTTTATGATAAAAAGCTTAATGGGCTACAAATCATTTTGCTTAAAAAATGTAGATGCTGCACTTAATCTACGTCACTCAGAATGGGAATATATGGAATCATTTTTAAATCTCTTAGAGCCTGTTTACATTGCCACACAAAAGCTTCAAGAAGAGCAGTTATTTTTTGGAGATTTCTTAAAAGTATGGCTCGAAATGAAAAATAAGTCTTATTAACTATGGAGTTGAGATCTTTTTCTCAAGATCACCAAAGATTCTTCATGAGCTCGTCAATACGAATCTGTTGGTATATGACACTAAAGGTGTTCCTTGACTCTAAAATGGAGAGTTTTTGGGGTCACATTTTCAGAAATAACTGTTATTTACGGTCCCTGGGAAAAAGTGCTTAATAGCACCTTAAAATATTAATGTTCAAAACAACACATGGCAAAATTTCAATTATTTTGTTGGATTTTTGAGGAAGTAATAGCAAATCGACTTTTTGTTTATCTCTTTTCAATGTGCAATAATATTTGGACTAGCAAAAACTTCCGATCTGTGACATAAGGAGGGCTTAGGAATAAAAACTTAAAAAGTATAGCAGAGAACTAATGATTATATTAAATTCGGAGTAAATTTTCAAAAGCCAACTTTAACGTTTTAAATTGTTCTCTTATAAAATTAATCACACACTTATTGCCACAGAATTAATTCACGGCCAACAGCATTTATATAAAACCAAAAATGGTAAATTATTTAAACAAATTATTACAAAATATTTTAGTTAAGAATAAGCATTTACAGAACCGTTTGATAGCCTAATTCTAATTTGTATCAAGAAAAATTACAATGAAAAAACACGTTTCCATTCTACGGGCGTTTGCTTTCAGTTTCCAAGCCCTTCCTACAAAAACTTTTAATTGATTTAAAAAAAAAAATATTTTCTTCAAATCGAATTACAGAATCTAACCCGAAAAAACTTTTATGCAGCTCCTCTATACATTTTCACTCTTCTTTTTTCGACATTTCAGAGCATGAGACATAAAAAATTTCCTTACTTAAGGCTAGTTTACACTTTTATACTTTGTATTAATACGTGTCAAAAACTCAAGTACTATTGTCTTATAGTGTGAATGGATGTGTGATGAAATTGACAAGTATTACGAAATAATACTTTTTGAAAATTTCTAAACAATAATAGTTTTCTTTGGATCTGGGTTGCATTTTATTTCATGTGTGAGTGTTTATACTTTGAGTGATAGTGTGAACACAAAACTTATTAGAGATCTATCTCACAAAGTATTATGGAATACGTAAGACTTGTAAGATAGTGTAAACTAGCCTTTATTGAAAATGAATTGACATCTCTTTGGCGTTTGTCAAAAACGTCTTATGTCAGAAACTGTAGTTTTTCGTTATGTTAAAATCAAAAATATTTATTTAGTGTATTTCTTAGACTTTTTTCTAAGAGCAGATGATAACGTTTAGAAGCAGTTGTGCTAGATTAAAGCGATTTAAACTAAAGCAAAGAGAAACAAAATTGAAGCCAATCAAGAACTCATAATACCTGAGACCTTTTGCTAAACGAATAAGAATAAGATTTTATTTACAATATATTATAAAAAAAAATCCCGGGAATTCCCGTACATATTTCTCGGTATTTTTCCCCCGAAAAATGTGCGGGATCCCGTATGAAAAACACTAGTTCAAGTAACCAGCCGATTACAAGTTTTTTAAGTAAATTTTTCGTTTTCGTTTGTCTTTATAAATTGTTTTCTTGATGACATCTTAAAAGTAAATTGCTTACAAATTG
Source organism: Pollenia labialis (assembly GCA_949318255.1). Taxonomy (NCBI): domain Eukaryota; kingdom Metazoa; phylum Arthropoda; class Insecta; order Diptera; family Polleniidae; genus Pollenia; species Pollenia labialis. The sequence goes on from OX439139.1 coordinate 109,961,328, forward strand.
AGTGCAGCCCACGTCACAGCTTTAAATTTATATACATTTGGACAAACAGTGTATGTAAAAGACTATCAATACTTGATCGTATGGCACAAGGGTTGACCGTAATACGGTTACCCACAAGCATACGCATTGTTAAAATCCAACTACAGTATGTTGCTTTTAGATAACATTTTGTAGGATGGTGTGTATTGGAAACCTAAATGTGTGTACCTAATTTGGAAACTTTGGCTCTTGCCGTTCTCAAGATATACCGAAATAAAAAAAATACAACAACAAGGGATTTTTGGAAAAATTTAGAGGTTGTCGTGGTTTTTTTCTCATATCTCCGTCATTTTTGGACCGATCTGGCTGAATTTCAATAGCAAACTTAAATGGAGTATATGTGACATAAATATACATCAACCTAGTCCACATCATTTCTGGGGTTTTCGGAAAACCCATTTCAACATACACACGGACAGACGGACAGACGGACAACCGGATTTGAACTTCGCCTTTCATAAGGACCCAGAATATATATACTTTATAGGGTGTAGGATCAATATTGTGGAACATACAAACGGAATGACAAAAGTTATATACACCCTCTTACCTTCGGTGAAGGGTATAAAAACATGAAAAAAGATATTTTTAATTAAAAAATTACCCCAAAAAAATTAATCCTAAAAATAAAATGCAATATGACCGTTAATTTGGGGGCAATTCTTCATTATAAAAAATCACCTCAAAATTTATAATGAATTTTAACCCCAAAAAAGAACAAAGAAAGTTATATTTAAAATTTTGGGTGGAGTTTATATGCCGGAAACTTAAAATCCCAAATTCAGAATCCCGATTTCAAAATCCGAATTATTATACAGTTTTGGTTTTAAAAGTCTTACGATTGATAGCATGGTTGGGCTTTCAGCCATGCGCAAAGACTTTTTCCTCTATGGTATACGAATATTGGCTTTGCTTACTAAAGCTTCACGTTATAGACGGCCTTCGGCCGGGCGCAAAGATTTTTTTCCCTACGGTATAACAAGCACCGGCTTCGCTAACTAGAGCATCTCTGCATAACCGGCAAGGATTTTCTCCACTTTGGTATAAGAATTCTGGTTTTTTTTCCCCTAGAAACTTTTACATACAATTTTATAAAATTTGTGTAAAAATCTTTGGGCTGATTTTTCATTTCTTAAAATTTGCATTTTTTTATCAGTAAACGAAAAACAGCCCCAAAGTAAAAATTGTGATTTTATATGGTGACATTTTTCATTCCTTGATATTGGGGTCATTTTTCATTCCACTTTAAATGCAAAAACACCCTAACGAAGAAATGAAAAATAACCCCAAAAACAAAAAAATTGCCCCAAAATGTTGTGTTTTTGTGACTCATGTAAAATTTTGGGGCCGTTCTTCATTTTCCTTTTGGGCCATATTTCCTGGGGTCATTTTGCGCGTGCTGTTGAATCCATGTCGAATTTGGCTATCAAATCTTAAAGGTCAAATTCAAAGGACCTAAACCAAAATTTCGACAGGAAAAATTAATAAATTACCTTTAATAACGGGTTATCTATGTATTTCGGTTTCAAAAATAAGGTCAAATAAGACTCAAACAAATTGATGATTTTGATAAAACTTTTGTTTGATTAAACTGCCAGGATCTTGCCATTACGTACGAAATACAATGTCATTTAAATAACTTGTGACGAATGTGGATTTCCAAATGCTCCAACGTTAGGGGCCTATCCGCGTAGAAACGGCCTTTTAAATAGCTTGAAAAAAAGTTTAACGGAGTCACATCGCATGATGTTGGTGGTCAACTGACGTCGCCAAAACGTGCAGATACGCGATTTAGGATAAAGCCAAAATCCTTTTGTGTGGCTTGTGGCGCCGTCTTATATACATTTGTAACGATCGTTGTATTTGTAGTTGTATTCTTGCTTTAGGAACGAGGCTACCTGTAATACAGCTTTGCTCGTCGTTGGGGGGGTGTGTCAGTTTTGTTCCTTAAAATAGTGTGTTGGTATTTAAGGTATTAAGAATATAACAACAACAATTTAGATGGAAAAATACAATTTCAAAAAAAAAATTATTTAGAAGTTAATATAAAAAGGGTATATAAAAAAAAATTTACGAAAAAAAACAAAAAAAAAATATCTAAACACTACAAATGGATTCAAATATTTTTGATTTGGTCCTTTATAGGGATTATTTTCCCGGAAATTGGTTTGCTTAGCACGTTTTATTACAGTCACAATTAATAACGACTTAGTCACCTCAGCAAATAAAAAAAAATTGATAATTATCTTTTCGTGAGATACTTTCAATACCAACAAAACCTCTGTTCTACTTGTAACTAAGCCAGAAAGTTGTGGTATATCCAAAAACAGATCACTATTCAGTTATCTTGCCGTTTCCAAAGACCAGAAGATAATTGCTTTCCAGCATCCACAAACCTCAATTGGAGTAAATATAACCAATAGACCGTTCTATAACAAAGAAATTTCCACAGCTAATCATTAGATTATCCTTACCGAAAAATATTGTTACTCCTCTAGAGCTGTCCTTCCTTCCAGAGAGAAAACAACAACACAAAATTTTTCAAACACTTATCGATCTATGTAAAATACCGTCTTGCTTTCAGATTTTTTTAAATTATGAAAATATTTTTTTCAAGTTTTAGACATTTAAACATAATGAAAATCATGGCTAATCCGATTAAAATAAAAACTATGTATATTAAAAAAAACAAATTCTTTTACATGGTAAATTTAGCTACAGCCAAACAAAAAATTTAGTAAAATATATGTATTACCAAGTTTAAAATTATATGAAACTAACTCATGCAAAATAAGTCGACATCACACATTGCCTAGTTCATTATCTTCAATAACAGGCCACAAAAAGTCAGTAATCAAACGGCTGTAACTAATTTGGTCTTTGCGGTATGGAATTTGAATACAAATTTTTACTAATTTGACGTCGCTAATGTCAAATCTAATCTCCATTTGTTTCTATCAGCTCTTCTTTTACCGTCTTGTCCAAAATTAAGGCACTTTCACCACATATATTGGAATAACTTAAAAACGGTTGACCATATTAAGTTAACAGAAATCCGAAACCTGGAAACGTTATTTCTTTAAGCCGTGCTTACATTGTCTTTAAAAAATGTGCCCAGTAGTTTTAGAGGCATCGTTAAATTCATTCCATAAAAATTCATTAAAAAATAAAAATGCGACAAAAATGTTGGTCTAAAAACATTTAGCTTAACATAATTTCGAATAAAATGAGTTTTTTTTTCATTGTAAGCGGTGCACAACTTTTGATTACATCAACAGTTCACTGAGAAAACTGAATATTGATTTCCAATTTTTATTTATTTTTTTACTTTTTAGTTAAATAATTAATGGAAAACCAGACTGATTATTTTTAATCATTTTGTGAGGTTTTTCGTTTAATAAAAAGCTTGTAAAACTTAAAACGACAAAAAAAAACTATGACTTTTCGTAATTTAGATAAAAAAAAAACCTAAATTTCTCCTCGTTGGTCAGCTTCAGTACGACATCATATAATTTCCAAAGCAAATGTTCACGCTTCTCCAAAGACCATAAAGTTTTGTTTTCCTTGAGTAAAATATTGGCCAAATGCCATAAAATTTTTTAAATATTTTCCACCAGCACATTCACAAAAAATAAACCCAAACTAGTAAAATAACAAACAAAAAAAAAAATTAAATATTTGTGTTTCTACGCATCTCTGAACAAAAATGTTGTTAAACAATCATTTAAAGGATTTTTATAAACATTTTCTTTTTATAGTTTCAACAGCGAGTAGTCATCAGGCGGTCGGTCACTGCTTCAACTGTATGATGAACAATTCTTAAAATGTTGCCTTTATTGACACATTGTAACGACCGCTGTTGGCAGCATTGATCGCAGTGGCATGATGTCAATAACATAAAAATATCACCAACAAACAATTCAAAACTTTTTCGAAAAAATCTTAACTCTTGTTTTGAACTTTTTGTGAAATCCAATAAAAAATAGTTTTCTGCACACACTTTTAGAAAATTTTCTGCTGACAGTTTCAGATTTTTCCTCCTTTTTCCAATTTAATGATTTGCTTTTCTGCAGTATGAAACAATAAAAATATTTTCTCATGTTAACTTTTTGTGGTCTTCTAGAGAATGTAAAACGAAGACTTTTTTGCGTTAAGAGTGGTCTTTGAAAGTTTGCAAATAATTCTGATATTTGTTGATATACAAAATATTGTGATCACTAAAAAAAAAAGACACATTCAGTTGCCAGTGTGTACAGTGGAAATGGTGGTGTCTGATGAAAAGTTCTCTTAGTGGTTTAATTCTTATATGTAGTTAAAAAAGAGGATATAGTTTTCGAAAATATTGTCTTTTAGAGTCTCTGATTACTGCATCTAACGAATTCCACGTTTTGTGGCTTTTTTACAGCTGTTCAGTCTCCAGCAGAAATAGAGCTTTAGAGCCTAGAATGGGTTTAACTTGCTTGCCATGAGAAATTTACATCTCGCTTAACCTCGGAGTATACGTCTTGAGTATCATTGCATTGTCATGGAAAAAAAGATGCATTCAAAACCTCAAACGTTACTGTTGTATGATATTAGCAGATCTCCAGAAGAAAACTATTAGTGCCAGGGACTTGAACAATCCTTTACACACAGAAAAATATACCAATGTAAAATTAACATGGAAAAATGTTGATTGAGAATGATAGTAAATTTCTGCAAACGTATGACCTTTATTTAAATATATCATTATTTCATACTAATTTTAAATGAAAAATATTAAAATAATCTTTAATCAAGTTTATTAAATATTATTCACTGTTAAAAAAAATAAAAAAATAAATATTAAAATATAAATAAACATGGATTCAATATTGAATCCATAAAAACCTGTTTTATATTAAAATCAAAAGATTGTCTTGTTAAATTAACATGCATACATAGTTAAGTATTTAAATTTTTTTATTTTCATTCCTAAAATATGTTATAAAAGAAGACAATTCCCGTATTCTTTTAATTAAAATTATTTACTTAAATAGTATATCAAGTTTTCAAAGTAGAATGATGACGAAAACCATATCGGGCCATTCTGCTGATTGAAGTAAGAAGTAAGTAACAGTTGATTGATCTGTTAACAAAGGAGACTACAAAATAAGTGAAACATGTGTTACAGGGGTAAGTGTTTTGAATTATTCTTAAATAAATATGTTGGTTCTGAAGCTTCTTCACACCAATTAGTTTCTACATGAAATTCACGTTGTTTCAACATGAAATAACTTTCATTCAACGTGATTCGAATTGTTATTTCAATATAAATGACATTTTGCTCTAACTTTACTGCAATGTTAAATTAACATGAATTATAGTTATTTTAAAAGAGAAAAATGTTGTTCGCAAGTAATTATAAAATCAGGTTGAATTAACATGAAACACGTATGAAGCAAAATCACCACCGAAAAATTTTAAATCAACCTTGTTTTCGACGTTTTTAACTTGATTTTTTTCTGTGTGTACAGTTTTCTTTGATGGATTTTTGAGGATCTCGTGGTGGCTCTGAAGACAGTGTAAACCAGTGTCTCTCTAAGTTGTTGTTTAATACTTGCGGATTTTGCGGTGAAGCTTGGCTTGCTCTTATAAGACAATTTACTAAAATCTATGGGGAGTCGGTAGCGAAATTGTCTTTAGACATCCAAATTTATCTTGAATAAAAGTGCCCTTTAACATTGATTTGATGTGTTTCCACATCATGACCATTCCCTTTATTAATTATTCCATGTGTTTATTTTTTATTTTTATTTATCAGCCCTTCCGTGTAGGCTTTCTCTCCATCTATTTAAACAATCGCCACCGGCTTAGTCTTAGTTGGCAATGGTTATTTAAGTCATAATCAGTTAACGACCTGTTTTATTATATCAGATATTTGTCTAGTTTGATGTCAACTAGGCATAGCTTTATCTAGTCCATTACCCCATCAAAAAAGTTGGCACAGGTCATCAAAAGCCTCGGTTTAAGTGTTGATATCTCTGATCAGAAACACTTGACAGTCGAAATTTTTCCCTTCCCCCTGAACAGAAGGCACCAACCAAAGCTTGCATTTTAGTCATCGCAAAAACCGAAAGAGTTTTTAGTTACTAAAGGTTACGTATAGCCAAAGATACCTTGTATCTTTATTAAAAGGTCATTTAATGGCATGTTTCATTATTTATTTCCATCCGTTCCTAAATCAATCCGAAGGGGTACCAATAGTACGTTATTCATTGATTCAAATACGGTTAATTCAAGTGTGAAATACTCAACTTACAATATTTCTTTTCGAATTCGTTCTCGAAATAAACTGAAAGGGGAATTTTATTGACACATTACAGAATATCAGTAATAAAACACCAGCATTATGCCCGACATGTTTTCTACTTTTAAAATTTGATGAACATATTTAACTAAATGTATAAACTAAATAAGAACTTTTGCCGTTGTTTTTAGTTTGTAAACATGAAAATTATATGGTTTTTCTTCTTGTTCTGTTGTTTCTACACAAAACAAGTGTCTACAACAAACTTTTGCAAACACAAGCGTATGCACGCATAAGGAATGCAATGCTAAAATAAGAGACTAATTAGCAGGGAAACCACAAATATGCAATTGCATGTTTTTCCTTGTGCGACCAATGAAGGCAGAAATAATATATCTATCGGTTTTAGAGGATTTTATGAATTTAGGCATCGATTTGTTAGTGCATATTTTGGCTTATTTTATCGTTAGGAGCATATTTTTGCATAATTTAGTAGAGCCTCTTTGCAGCATTTTTCAAGTTTTTAGCGCATATTTTGCCTTTTTAAGACATATTTTGATACAAATTCGATTTTTTTTAGATTTTTTACAGCATTTTTCGAAATTCAGATGGCTTTTCTGTTTTAAATATATATCTGTAAACCTAACATGTTGTTTTAATTTCGCCATCCACATTAAAGATAATGTTTTATTTTAAAATTTCACATAGAAGCAATAATTAGGAAAAAGCAATTATAAGCTTACGTTTTTGCCGTTGTGTGCAGTACATAGAAATCTGAACCAATCTTTTAGTACACCGATCGACTGAGAATCACTTTTTAAAGTGATTTAACGATGCCCATCCGTCTGTCTGGCTAGTTGTCTGTCCACGTTAACTGTGTGCACAAAGTAAAAGTTGCAATTTTGTTCATAATTTTATCAAATTTGGTAAATACATTTTAATTGTATCATGGACGAAGTCTAAATAAATGGTGAGAATCGGTCTTTAATTTAATATATTCCCCATAAAAACTTTTTTCCAAATAAGACTCTTTGTGTACGTAAGCCATCTAATTATGTTGGCATTAAGATAAAATTCGCCAAAAAATTAAATTCTTTTCAATTTGATCTGTAAATACTATGGTGTTTATGCTTTACAGATTGTAATTTAAGTATTGTTTGTGTGTATATGCATATGTTGAATGTTTTGGTTTTAAATGAGCAATTTTAACACAATTTTGAGGGCATATTTTTGAATTTTTGCTGCATATATAATGCGCATAACACGCTTTTTTAGAGCATATTTCTGTTTTCCCTGCTGATAAGTTATATGAGATTAAAACTTTGTAATTTTACTCTCAGAGTACAACCAACGAAAAGTTCAATCTTTTTTTACTGGGTTAAAGAATTTTATACTTATTTTAAGAAATTCTGGGATTGATTTTCGAAAGTAATCCCATTAAGGATTGTTTTAAGATTGTTTGTTTTAGTGTTACTCGTACTTCAATTTTTAAGTACAACTCATACTTAAAGTAAACATAAAAAACTATATTTATCCCGAGTGTTTTCCTTAAGAATGTGTGAAGAGCGTTGGTGGAGTTGGTAAAAACGTAGTAGTTTGTGACTAAATGAAGGATCAACGAGACCGGGTTAAGACTGGTGAAGACCAGGAATTTTTGACTGAGAGAAGAGTTGAGGAACCATTGATGAGGAATAGTTAGTATTTAAGACAGTTAAAGACTTGAATTTTATAACGAAGCGAAGAGGAACGATGCTAAAGAAGATTGGAGTTGGGTTGATGGTGAGAAGTTCACAACTCTCATAAGATGTGCTTCGCAAGTACTGCTATTTTAACCCTCCGATGAGCGGTAACTTTTTATTCGGTCGTTGAGCGGTAAGGTCCGTAGGGACCTTATATGAAAATGCATTGAATTTAGCTAAAATTTATATATATTTAAATTCATTTTGATGTTATTATTTTGTTATTATTTTGGATATGCATTTTAAACTTTTGTTTTAAAAAATTTAACACATTTTTTAGTCATTCATATGAAAATTCAAACAAGGTCCCTACGGACCTTACTGCTCAACGGCGTACTAAAAGTCTTTAAAATAAAAAATCAAATACTCTGCAAATAAGAAATCTCCTGGAATTAGTATTAAAACACTAATAACACTCGAATAATAGAAGTCATGAAATATTTAGCTATTCTCCCCATCCGTTTTTAAATGACACTTGTTTAAAAATGTAAAAAGTCCACCGGGACCTTACCGTGCGTCGGAGGGTTAAAAGTAGTGTTTTTCTCACGAACGGATAATTTTAATGTTAAAATAAATTCGTTTTGGACCACAGGGTTTAAAAACTGCATTCAAAACCAAAAACTGTCGAACATAAACCAAAACGAACATTTGTGTAAGACTTTTCGTTTTTTGTGTTGGTTTGATGGCGTTTGTTTATATATAATGAATTAGAAGTTAAAGCAACAGCAGTTTTTTCCAATAACAAATTAAGAAGTGGAAGAAATGGCAGTTTTTCTGCTTTGACTGCGTTTTTCTAAACTGTATTTTATGTCTTTCTGCTCCACTGTTTTTTGTCAATTCCAAGTACCTTGTGCTACCATTCGACCACCAGCATCATTAAACTTTGATTTTGCAATTTAACATTTTTGAATTGAATTATTACAATTTTGTGGTTTTTTCTAATACTCGTATTATTTCAATATTCGACTTTTGATAGTTTAAATGTTACACTTTGGTTTTAACTCAATTCGAAAGGAGTTTCTTTGGCTTGCCCTTATTGTGGAAACATTGTTGTATAAGTTGTATGTGGAAAATTTGTTTGTGAGTCACCTTTAATTCTTAAACTCATAAGCCGATAAAATATTTATTGTACCTAAAGTAAATTTTAAATTCAATTACAACTTGCTTAATTTTTAGATTTTACAACGGTGTTGGAAAGTCAATAATCATCCCAATTCATTTTAAACAAATTTAATTCTTGTTCTTTTTATGATCTCCTTCTAATCCAATCAATTCCATATGAAAACACCTTTAGAAAACATATTTCAACACCAATAAATAATAGTTCTACAAGATTAATCTGTAAAATACTTAAAACAAAGATTTAATTTATTTTGTTTAACACAAACAGCCACAACACAATATACATTAGAGTTAACATTGTTGCAAGAATGCTGCACGTTGTATTGACACTTTTTTCACAAGTGCAACATATGTATAGTCAGTTCTTGTTGTTTTTGTTTCGGCTGCTGTTTAACAAGCATGCCACAGGATGAGGTGGCATTAAATGCATTAAAACGGCACTTGTTGTTCGAACCAATTGACAGTCAATTTAAGTTGAACAGTTTGACTTGGCATTCAACCAGTCAGCCATCCTGCCTACCTTCCTGCCTGGCTGGCTGGTTGAATCTTGTGTCGTTTTTAAGACACATGTGTACAGTTGGAGATGAGATTAGAGTTTACTTAGTGGCACAGTTTTAATTAAAAATTTTTCAAGTGCCTTAATAAATACAAAGGTGAATTACAAAATATTTACGGAATTTATTTTATAAGTTTTACCGTTTTTTTAACATTTTTGAGATTACAAAAGCTTTAAAGGGATTTGCTAAATTATTTTTAAATTGCAAAGAAGCTCCAAAAATCAAATTTTACGGGAGAGAGTTATTTTATTTTATTTCATATAAATTTTGTATGAATTTTGTTGCTTACGATAAAATTGTTTTTGCTATAAGATCGTTACGGTACCCTTTGTGACCATGACATTTTAGGAGGTGATGCAAGTGTTGCCAATATAGTTATTTATTCAAAAAAACTAAAATTGAAAATGATGTCGCTTACGTCATTTTCGCGGTTAGGGCTCGATACATGCGTCTCATACGTTCAATAAAGTGATAACAATGATACAATCAACTAAAGAATATTAACCGATTAAACAAAAAATAAGCCCGGAAAACAAATAAAAAAATCAATTTATGGAAAAAATTATATGTTTCTAAAAATCATCGTATGAATGCAACATATTTTTGGTAACAACTCTCGTCTGAAGAATGACCGTCTAAATTGGGCTTTTAAATTTCAGATCCTTTTGGCAAATATAATAAACTAAACTACACTCATCGAGAAATGAATCTTCATATTGTGACATTAATGTTATTATTAATTGCATAAATGAGGCAAAAAGAGACATCAACCCAATTACGAACGTCATCATAAAATGTTGTCTTAATTTATGCGTCATCTGCGCTATGATTACAGTGACATTAATTCGATGCCACATTTTGTGTGTTATTAACATTATTTTCAAGTTTAAAAATTAATATAAGATGCAAAAATTCCCGTATTCTATTTGTTTAAATTGTTTAGTTAAAAACACTGAAATTTCAAAGGAAAATGATTACGAAACCCATATCGATATCGATATCTTTTAATTGAGAGTTCTTCTGTAAACAAAGGGCGGAATACAAAAAAAGGAAATAAATATGTGTGATGGGTATGTTAATAATAATATTCTCTCACTTTGACTTAAGTCAATCTGCTTGACTCAATTTAATTACAGTTGGTCATTAATGAGTCCTATCTCCGATGTTACTGGATCATCGCACGGATGACATTTCTTATTAAACAGACTCCGATTCGTTTTTTCTGTGATGTCGATGTAGCATCCAATTGAAGACATTATTTTAAATATTGACACTGTTGACAATTTGGCCAAGTGATGTTAAGGCTGACATCACAATGATGAAAAGTGTCATGGGGTCAAAAACAAAGACACTTATCATAGTACTTGTCAAAATTCATCAGTATGTACTATCTATTTATCAGTTAATGAAAACAAATACGATGAACGCCTAACTTTGCACAGCACGACGAACCTGTTGGAAATAAGACACAATAATAGAGAGCAGACCAGCTTACCTTGTCATTTGAAATTTTATGGAATTCACATATAAAAATTTATAATATATTAAACATCATGTTTATCAATTTTGTATGGCATGGGAGATGATGGGTAAAGTGCACTGATTTTGTGTTCTTGCGAAACATTTGGCGATTACCCCAATTACATTTACAACATATCGAAATTCAAAACCAAAAAATAACACACTAAGCTACAGTTATAATTGTCAAATATTTTATGTTTGAAAATTATCATTTTTTCCTGCTCACAAAAAAAAAACAAATTTCGCTGCGAAAAATAAACCCAGAAAGTAACGTTTGCTAAACAGGCAGAACACAAAACGTGTCTTAAACATTTTTTTTGGCTTAAAACACTATTTTAGTGTGTCAGTTTGCTGTTTCACAATCTGTTATAGATAATTTATACCCTAAAGGTGTTAAAATAATGCCAAACATAAAACCTGATTGAGTAGTAATGAATGACTGAATGAGTGAAGTGGCTAGAAAACAAATTGAATGACTGCACAATCAGTGAACCGCAAACGGATAGATTTCCAAAAATTATGATTCTATAAATTTATTTATTATTTGCTAATTTTTTATTTTTTTATTTGCATCTTATTTAGTACTTTCGTTGCCTTTATACTTTTCAATAATAAGTGGTTGTTGTTAGGTAAATTTGTTTTTGGAGAAAACTTAATGAAAAATTGCTTGACTTTTTGGCTATTTGGTGAGTGTCTGGAAACAGATGTAATTTCTTCTATTATTATTCACAATTTCGTGGGCAAAAACAATTTATTTTGTAATGAGTATTTGATATAATGCTGACTATAAGTCTGATGAAATGACTCTCAATATGATTGCAACCTTTGAAATATTAGCTTAATTTTCAGTGACTTAATACATAAATAACCTCAAGATGTTAAAAGAATAGATCAGGTGTAAAAGTGTGGTTGCATTCTCATGAATACCCTACATTATAATAAGGTGAAGTAAATTTGCAAGCTTTTTGGCAAAAATTCAGACTTAAAACGTGAGAATTTTAGTGGTGCATTTCCAAAGAATTATTTTTCTTCCAATCTTTCGAAAATTATGAAAGAATTTGCCCTGAAAAATTAAAATTTGCATGACCCCTTTCAGACTCGGCAAGTTAGTTGCGCAAGTAAGTCCCAATTCACATTATACGATTTTTGTCGTTGCGATTATTGTCGTTTCCTCTTTGGAGTCGGTCTAATGATTTTTGTCGTTACGACTTTTTCTTTGGCAACCGAACTTCAATACATTTTTCGTCAAATGAGAGAACAATGAGAGAACGAATGAGCGAACAAAATGAATCGAAGAGTACACTCGCTTGTGTACCCAGGGTTGTTAGACTTTTTTCCTCAACAATCGTCAAAAGTTTTAACAAAATTCGTCAAAATCGTCACGAAAATTGAACAAAATCGTCAACAAAACGTCAAATATATAAATTTAACAAATTAATGACAATTTATTGCATGGATTGGTTCGAAAATATCAATTTTTAGCAAGAAATTCTATTTATGAAGAAGAAAGTGATATGGTTAAGTTTTATTCTATTTATTTCACCAAGTGAGCTGAAATATATTTATCATTTAAAAAGAAAACATAAGAAAATATATATTTGCATAAATGCATAGCAAAAATATTTTTTATTTGATTTATCCATATTCAGAAAAATATTAAAAAATAAATAAAATCTCATTTGCTTTAAACTCGAGTTTGTTTTAAATGATTATTTTTTAGCGCTGTCTCTATTGCAAATTGTTTTTATTGTTAAAGGTGCTAAAAACCAAGGATTCTGTCTAAATCAACCGTCTTGAAACGTTTTATTACGTCCAATATTAGTTCCAAACTAATACATTTTCTTCTCATTGCACTCATTTTTCTACACAACTTCTTATTAAAAAGTAACTTCTTACTTCCTAACACGCAATTTTACTAAGAATAACTAACCAACAGAATTAAATGGGATTTGCCTTTTTACACACAAATAGAAAAATTCTTCACATCTGATTATGACTTCATCTAAAAATGCATTCGTATGTGGCGACGCAAATCGAAATCATAAAAACGCAAAGCGGATTTAACCAATTTTTTAAAAGCGGAATTGGAATTACTAATGCTTCTAATGGAATCCACCTGGTTTGTGATGGGGGAGGAATTTTTTTGTTTAATTTCCAAAAATTTTTGTATTTCGAAAAATTGATTTTTAAGTTTTGGACTGTTTTCAATATAATTTTAAATATTTCTTGTGTTTTATCGATGCCAGCAAATCGTCATGACACTATTACTTTTAGTCAAAAAATCGTCAGTCGTCATATTATTGTATTTTCTCAAAAAAATCGTTAAAATTACGAAAAATCGTCACATCTACCAAACCTGCTTACCAGATTAAAGTGTTATAAAACTGATGCCAGATTAAAGTTTAAAGTAAATTTATTGACGGGATTAAATCGTCAAAACATTAGTGACTCTACATCAAAAATCGTCAATCGTCATTTTGGTAAATTCATCGAAAAAAATCGTCAAAATGACGTAAAATCGTCACATCTAACATCCCTGTGTGTACCCCTTTTAATTCCTCTCTCTCCTCTCGACCATAAGGTAAGAATCGCAACGACAAAAATCGTATAATGTGAATGGGCACTAACTTGCCGAGTACAACAAAGTCTGTACTAAATATTTTTTCCTTATCCCGACCTTACCGCTGACGTCTACAAATCAAGAGTTGCGCAAAGACTTGCGCAAGTAACTTGCCGAGTGTGAAAGGCGTCCAAGGAAGTTTCATTTTTAAAATTGATTAATTCCCTGAACTGATTTCAGGGAGCTGATTTTGGTAGTCGTGGCCGAATGCTTTTTCGTTTCGAAAGCAATTTTAGTTCTAATTTTAGTTGTAAGAACTCAAATAAATGCTTTACAACATTGAAAAAAAATCGAGTCGTTCAGCATCGACTGAAAGAAACTAAATATTTTTTAAGAAAAAGCATTCTATTTAAAATTTATTTTTGATGTAATTTCATAAAGAAAAGTTTTCCCATAACTTATGATTTTTAAATAAGATTATTTTTTTGAGAAAAAGGGTTTTTTCAAAAATTTGCTTTAATTCTCTTAAAATGTTTCTAAGAGTATTGAATCAGTAAAATTAAGGACTTTAGTTTTCGACTTGAATCTTCTTATTCCCTTCTATTTTTTTTTTTTTTTTTAATCTTAATTTATACAAATAATATTCAGTCACCTTACAAGTCATGACACAATCTTGTTAATTTTCTTCATTTGTAGTTTTTTTGGTTTTGTTTCTAGTTGAGTTGCAATGATTTTGCTTATTTTAGCACTTCAAGTCTTTAGCAAAAAATAAAAATGATTGTTTCTTTTAATACAAGACGAAAAAGTGAAGGATTTAACAACCATAACTGCAACAAATATGAGGAGACTGTTGATCCATTCCTCTGTCTGCTGATGATGTCGTTGTTGAGGATGACTTTACACTTGAATGCATGCAAATTAGTGGAAGAAGTAGTTGCAGTAGTGGCAGCAATCTTAAAGAACAACAGCAACATGTTCATGATAAGGCTGCTGTTGTGATTGTTGGTGTAACCCACTACCTCAGAAGTGTTGTTAATAAACATGTTCGAATAATAATTTTTTGGTCTTGGCTGTTTGTTGTTTGCCTTCTGTATATTTGGCCAATGAACTTGTCTTTGGTTTTATTTTGGCTGGCTGTGTTTTGGGAATTCGTACTTTTTCTTTGTTAGAACAAAAATATAAAAAGGGAACAAATCACAAATCATCACATAAAATATCACGAGTATAAAAAGATTTTTTTTTTTTGTTCTTTAACGAAATTCAAATATTTTTTTCCAATGAAATTTTGACGAGTGAATGTCAATATATTTATTTTTCTTTATTTTAATGGCAAGAAAAATATCAAAATTCATATTTCTGCATACAGAAATAGTTAGTTAGTGGTGTCAATGATACCATAGAACAGTGGGAACAGTGGGACATTAGAAAAAATTGTTCGATTTTCATAAAATTATATAATTAAGTAGAATGAATTTAAGGTCTGTACTTGAGATTTATGGACTTAAAGGAAATACAAATTTTCTTCCTACATACATAACTGTAGAAAATTGTATAAAATTATTGATTTTAATATATATTAATAATAACGCAACTAAAAAAAAGGCCCGTTTGCACAACTTACCGATAACTAAAAGTAGACTTTAACCAGCCTAATAAAAATGTGTTCCATTATTAAAACTTTACTTTAACCGTAAGTGGGCGATAAAGTAAATAAAGGTGCATCCTACCTGGTAGGTTTAGGTTGAAGTAAATTTGTAATAATGGAACACTTTTTATACGGCCACTAAAATCCTACCTTTAGCTATCGGTAAGTTGTGAAAACGGGTATAAGTATGATTACTGTTTTTAGTTACGATATTATTATAAAATTAGCATCTTTCGTGTCTCCGCAGTCCTAGAATTGTAGTGAGCATAGGCTAAATTGTAATCGATGTTTTTAAAAAATAAAAAGTTGAGAAAATATACAGGGTGTGGCCAATAAAGTATTACGAATTTAAGTGCTTATAACTTATTATTTTTAAGAGATCTTAACTACAAATAACACAACTCAAGAAATTTCCAACTTTTAATTTCTTTTAGATGTCGTATTATGTGATTTTTATTCCTTGTCATTGACATTATTATTATACATCAATGAATCATTTCTATCTAATGTCAATTTGCAGATAAACTTTGTCGAAATTTTTCGAAAATTTGTTTCTAAAAATTTAATGTCTGTTTATCGATTTCGGGATGCCTTCATTAAACTTGCATGTAAAACAAAACCAATACAAATGAAGAAAGAAGTTGAGTGATAAGAGGTAGCGCGATCAAATTGACAACTAAATTAGGGAACATCGTTTGAGAGTTTTGTACTGAATCGCACTATGTTGGTACCTTTTAAGGCTGCCGTTGTATGTCTATAACACTGTGCAATAAAAAAAACCAGCCTCAAAAGTTGCAACGCGATATGAAACTAGACTATTGGTAGAGCAAATGTGCCTAAAGGGTTTTGAAAAGTTAGCTCGGGTTCCCGAAATATCGGCCTCTAAAATTTTTAAATTTTTTGAAAAGGCGTTTGGCATAAGTCAAAAAAATATACTAAATGTTCTTCTGAGCTAAATGACTATTTCAGATGTCTTCATTTGAATTGTATGGCGATTCTTTGTATTTGTATTTATTAATAAGATTTTCTAATACAAAAAGACACAATATATTATAAATTATAGTATTGGAATCAGACAAGTTAAATTAAACAAATTGAGTTGAATATTTAAAAATGATACTGCAAATAATCAAATAAAATAATAACATACATAAATAAAATAATTTTGCATTAGAATTAAACAAGCATGTATTACGAAAAATATTCTAATAGTAACTTTCTTAACCTTATTGCGTTGCTAGTGGTTTGCAAATTATTTGGAAGTTGATTCCAGAGACGTATGGTTAATATAAAGAATTGACATTCAGATGCATGCAATACCCCTTTTCCTCTGCATGATCTTGTAAGCTAAAAACGTTTGTAAAGGTAATCTGGCTCCTTTGTCAAAATAATTTTGTAAAGAAAAATAAGGTTTTTGAATTGTTTGATTAGTTTGAAAAAGATATACTGAAAGTACGACAGGAATATTGCGATACATTACCAAACCTTTTTTAAGAGAATATATGGCGAATGATGTTGTTGTACGTAACGGTAAGTTTTCTCATGTCCTTTGTGTTATTCCCAGTACAAATATTAGACGAATATAAAAGCGTACACAGAAAAAATTATTGCCGAATTATTTTCAAACAAACGATTGTTTGAAATTTTTTTTAATTTCTACAAATTTTTTTACTGATTCAATTCATATTTTTGTTTGATTTTTATTTAACCAACAAAAATGTTGACAACTTTTCAATAATATAATATACGCGCTATTGGTTTCAATTTTTCATAATTTTGTATAAAATATTTAACGCTCTTTAATGTTGTCGTTTTTTGGATTTTATATTTGATCGTAAGCAACACTTCTTTATGTGAAATATAAGAATAACAACACAAAACACATACAGTTTATTTTTGGACGCTTTAAAAAAGTACAACAAGAAGAAAGATGATAAAATAACAAAAAAAATAACAGGTAAAAAAAGGTTTCATTCTTTTTTAAACAACAGAAACAACAACAACATTATAAGAAACAAAATAAATTTTTGGTTGGTTTCAAAGTTGGAAAAAAAGAATGAAAAACTAAATCCCGTATTCAATTTTTGAAAACTGTTTACTTAAATACATCAAATACAAAAATAAAATGATGACGAAAAACATATCGGGTCGGTCTGCTGCCGTTGTTTGTTACATTTCTTCTTCTTCAGCCAAGGAAAGGATACAGCAACAGTGAGTGATGAAGAAAAACATTGTGTGTATAAAAAGACTTCGTTCAAAAATAATTCCAACAAAACCTGTGTCTCAAAGCCAGCCGCCGCTCAGCTTCTGCCTTCATCTTCTCCTTCAATGATAGCTTGGGTGCGCGTCATTGCTTGTGCAAAAAATTTTTGTTTGATTCAGCAAAATTATTTGTTTGAAATTTATATGAATTTCAGTAAACTTTTTGTTTGATTCTGTAAATTATTTGTTTGAAAAAATCAGTGTTTTTTTTTTAGTAAACAAAATGCAAAAAAATTGTTTGAATATGCGAATTTGTTTGTAGGACCGATTTCAGACAAAAAATGTTTTGATACTACAAATTTTTTGTTTGAATACGAAAAATAATTTTTTCTGTGTAGGCAAGAGATAAGTTTTTTCTAGTAATATCCTTATTTTCAAAGGCGTACAGTGCTGAGTGGCATATAAATTACGCAACATACCGTATATTCTACCACACGCTGGATTAATGTGATTTGACCAAGTTAGATGTTTATTAAATGTTACTCCCAAGTTTCTTTCCGAATCTATAATATCAATTTCAAACCCCCAAGCATTATGTCTATATCAAAATCTATTTAAACTGCCTTTTTGCATACTATTAGACACTTTGATTTACTTGGATTAAGACGTAAACCATTAGCTAAAGCCCATGTATATATTTTGTCAAGATCATGATTTAATTCTTGTATTCTTGTCGTAATTGAATCGCTGTTGCTACTAAGATATAGCTAAACGTCGTCAGCATACATTTGTATTTTAGAATATCTGATTTGTTTGGGAAGATCGTTAGCATATAAAGAGTATAGAAGGCGTCCAAGAATAGAGCCTTGAGGGATACCTCTTGTTTTCTTAGAATATTTTTGTCCTTTTTTTTAACTTTCCAACAAAAGTATACTAAAAACGCACTTAAGAAGGCTGAAATGTTCCACGAATATTTTCTGCATCAAATTTTACTAGGGGTCTTCAAAGCCTAAAAGTTCGTGCAATGTACGTAAAACGAATTTTCCAAATTAGGGTCCTTAAAATTTTTTAATTTTTCGAAAACTCAATCCCTGAAGAAGTTGGAAAGAATACCACGAAAAGTTGGATTTTATTGATAATGAAATAAATAATCTTTTATCTATATTAAATTAATGACCTTGAAAGCCTGTATATAGAAAACTATAAAAACTATTTACAGTCTTACATACATTCCACGATTTTTCGGTCTTAGAAAACCCCTAGTGAAATTTAATGGAGAAAATATTTGTCGAACATTTTAACCCTCTAAAGTGCCGCTTTTGTATGCTTTTGTGAGGATGTTAAGAAAGAAAGACAAAAATTATCCCTTAAAATGAGCGTTAGAAGGTTAATATTTTCTAAGAAAAGAATCGCCATACAATTCTAATGAAGACACCTGAAATTGTATTTTATCTTAGAAGTACATTTAGTATATTTTTTGTACTTTTACCAAACGCCTTTTCAAAAAATTCAAAAACTTTTGTTGCACTGTGTAATAGATGACAGTCATAGACATACATTTTTAAAAATTCACACTATTTCTTTAAAATTGTTGTATGTTTCTCCCACTGTGCATCGTTAAAGAAAACATTACATTCGTTGCACTTAAAAATCCAAGTGTTAAATCTATTTTTTTTTTATTTTTTTTTTTTTGAATATTTTTTAATAATATTTTTTTAACTGACGTTGGCTTAACAAATTCTATTTTTCTTAATAATGATGAAAAGTCTTTGAAAACTCTTGTCATGGTTTTAAGTTTAGTTGCCATTTTTTTAGTATCCATAAATACGATTTCCACAGACACTAATCAATTTAATGAACGTGTTTTTTTTTAGGTTCAGAAAGAATAAAGAATTCCAAATTTCATTAGAAAATACCAAAATACAATTGTTGTCTTTAATTTATTTTGTAGCTTTTGGCCATATTGTTACAAGTTCAAAGTTCCCAATTGTCACTTCATTAGGAAATCAGGACAGAGTTTTTGTTTGTAGGTTTTGTTTCCAAGAGCAAACTTTGTCATTCAATTAGAATATTGCATGGAGGGCTTCTTAGGTCTGTTTACTTAATGCCGATTTTTTATGACTAATTTTAAACAAACGATAATTAGATTTGCAGAAAAAAGTGTACAAAAAATTTCTTAGAATCTTTTTAACGCCTGCAGGACTCATCCGATTAGAAGAGCTTTATACACATTTGTGAACAGAAACCGTGATGGGGAAAATTTTTGTCCGGCACTAACAGGACATGAAATAAAGTATTAGAATAAGATTGGAATTATTTGTTTAAGTTCATATTTAATATATGAAGTTTGAATAAACAAATACATATTAAGAAAAAAAATCTTTTAAACACAAATATTATGGGAACATTTTCCAAAGATCTTAGCTTGAAAATTAGTGAACCATATTTTTTAGTTCTAAGATATCGATAAGTGGTTCATTTGGTTGAAACTTATGAACTGTAACTTAATAACACATGAAACAAACATCGCTGGTCTCTTAAACCCGACATCTGAGTTTCCAAACACACTTTTATTCTTAATAAATGAAATGTACTCCATTCAATATTCAAAAAAATTAAAATTCTCTACAAAAAACAATGATTAATAAGATTTCTCTATAACGTGCTAAATTTCCAATTTTTATTCTTTATAAAAACACTGAAATTTATTGTTAAGTGAAAGCTAGTTTAGACCGAATGAGAATTGCAAACGTTAAAGTTTTACTTGCAAACGATATAAGAGCTTAGACAAAACACCAACAATAAACAGTGAGCTTATTTTTTCTAACAGCCCAACTCGAATTGTAGTTGTAAGTTTGTAAAAAGAAAAAACAACATTTAAAAACAAATTGCTTCATTTTATTGTTTTCGTAATAAACCCCAAAAAATTATTTTTAAAAAACGATATGCTTAAAAAAATATCAAGCTTAAAGTTTGAATTGTTTTATTTTAATACACTTAGAAAAATGATTTTGCATTGATAAATTTCATTCCTTTAAAATCGTCTGATGGGTTTTTGTTAACATCAAATCCTGCTTATAGCCTTTTTCATCTAACATCTACCATCAAAGATGTAGAAAATGTGATACACTCGTTTACATTGGTCACATCTAACATCTACCATCAAAAAAAATTTCACCATTTTTGAATAAAAATTTTTTTGAAATAAAAAAATGCTTTTTTCTACAAAAGTGCCAAAATTAAATAAGAAAACACAAAAATGTATTTGAAGTTCAGTTTGTATAAAAATATAAAAAATACCTAACAAAAAAACATTGCAATAAAAGAGAAACTTAAAAAATGGTAACGCTGCTTTCAAACCCAATTTTTTGTTGTCAGTGATGCCACAATAATAATAGAACTTATTGCCACTTTTTTAGTGATGACACTAAAATAATCGAAAGATGTAGAATCGAATAAAATGAGATAGGAACAACTTATAAAGATGTTGCAAGATGTTGGTTGATGGTAGATGTTAGATGCTGAACAGTGTAAAAAGGCTATTAAACGAAATCGACCCGGGCTGGTTTGGATTTAAGCATTTTGTCTAAATAGCAGTGCAGGAGTTAGGTACTCCATTTTTCATGTATAACTTAAGCTTTATGAAAATTTATTGCTGGTAATCAAAATCAAAGAGCTGAAAAGTAGTGATTAATTTGGAAATCTTAAACCCATACCAGTTATGCAGGCCGCTAATATGGAAAATTGGGTATTTTTTATGCAGCATCAATTTAAAATAATGTAAAATTGTTGTTAAATGACTCTTAGTTTAAATGAAAATAATGCTTTCAAATCCATTTCTTCATGCACTTATGGTCTTTCTTTAAAACACTGTTTTCAATATATCAAATGTTTAATCGAAGTCACTATTTTCGAGAAATCGATATTCATATGTACACACTTATGTTCTTCGTTAAAAACAGAACAATTGGAGTGATTCCGTAGACAAACATTTTATTTTAATGTTCTATAATGTTTCCTTTTTTACACATTGGTTGTATATATCGTCGTTCCGAAGTTATCTTGACGTAACTCCAAAAAATATTTTTTTGGGAAATTGAATTTAAAGTTTTCACAGCTTATAGAAAAAAATGAGTCGAAAAAAGGGGATCAATATTTTTGTCAGATATTATTTTAATTATCTTTTATCGAATAGTGGAAAAATTTTTTAAGTCATAGAAAAATTTTTTTAAGTTTTAGACATTTTTAGTTCTAAAAAAATAATAACATATTGCCGTAAAAGCCACCTTTTGGGAAATATTTTTCAATAATGGCGCATACGTCAAAATAACGCCGATAGAAATTTTAATTTGTTTTTTTTCCGAAATTATATTGACGTATATAATACATACAAAAGCAAAATTCATATTAAGTAAATAAGAAGTACATACAAAAAACACTTCACTCATTGCTTTTGCATATTTTTCTTTATTAACGATTCATTATGTATTTTTTTTGGAAGAAGGACTAAGTGTCAGTCAAATGTACCGCTTATTCATAGAAAAATTTCCTGCCATAAAAGTGTCTTTAACAGGCGCGGATCCAGCTTGAGTCTTAGGGGGGGGGGGGAAATTTTTTTTGATACAAAAAACTAAAAATTTTGTTTTTAAAAGTCTATTAAAATTAATATGTATGTGTATATTATATTAAAAAAACCCAACAATAAGGTTAAATGAAATATAAGATCAGTTCAATATAAATAAATTTTTTTTAAATAAGCAATTTATGATTTCCATGTGAGGCAAATTTAGATAGTACAGTCTTTCTTCTGTCATTGTTGACCTGAGCCATGTTTTTATTAGACGACGGGTAGGAAATGACCTCTCTCTCGTAGCATTTCTGACAAGTAGGGCAAGTTTTTTATGGCATATGCTATTTTTGCCATTTCTTCAATTATTTTTTTAAAAGCAATTTTTGGTCCAGCTTGCCAAAGAATAACTTTTTGCAACCTAAAAAAAAATTTTTAAATGCTAACTGAATAATGCAAAAATCGGACGTAAAAAATACTTTCAATGCATTTGCTCAAGCCTCTTGAAGTTACAAACGAAAGGTATTTCTATGAATGAAAGCTTTGGTTTAATTGACAGTGCTAAGGAAAATAATACAAGATGTCAGTAAAAGAGATTTTGTTGAAAAGATTAAAAACGTTTTAGATCGAAATACGTGTGGTAAATTATTCAATACTCCTGAAAAATCCATATAGATTTTTTTTGGCATTTCAATTTTAAAAAAGTGTTTTAATCGATTTTCTCACAATTTTTTTTTAATGAAAGTGAGACGGATGAATTTATTGACAATCTTTCTCCATCTGAACTTTTAGTGTTTAAATATACTCCAGTTACATCTTGCGATGTTGAAAGAGTGTTTTTCATTTATAGAACTGTTTAATGTGATAACAGGAGATAATCAGGGGTGTTCTAGAAATCGAAGACGCAAAACGCAAGAATTTAAAACGTCGATTTTTAATAAGATTTCCCTGATAAAACAATTTTATGACAAATATTATAAAAATATTTCTTTATTCAACAGAATTTTATAACAAAAATTAGATTAAAAGTGTATTTAAAACAACTTCCAAATTCTTGCGTTTTGCCCCCCAGTATATTTTTTTTTTTTTTTGACAATTTGAAGAAACATACTATTGTACTTACAATAAAACTTAATAAAATAAATGTTTCTTAAATAACATGTTTATTTTTGCCATTTTAACCATTTTTTCTGCCATTTTCAACTTGCCCTGCTGACGAGCATTGAAACGAAAATTTTAAATATTTTTCTTAGATTTCGGTAGATATCTTCATCACAGTGTATTAAAGCATCTACAACGTTATCTGATAGATTTTCAGATATTTAACATGTTTGTTGCCAATGCAACAGTTCAGACTTAAGTTTAGATGTTAGTAGGTGTTTATCTATCTATTTTATCAAACATAATCAGCTCATCAGCTAGTTGTGATTTTAAAAGTTTTGTATCTGTATTTGACTTGATTACACTTTGAGGTAGAATTGAAGGTATGTTCAATACATTTAGGATATCTTTTGGGAAACGTGTTTAGAGATCTTCTAAAATAAATTCAATAAGAGAAATGTAACCTACAACTCGGTAGTAATCTTCAACATTTTGAATGTGATTGGAACCTCGATTTGAACGCAGATAACTTTAACTTTGTCAAAAATAGCTTTAAATAGTTCTTCGGCTTTATTTCTTTCCTCTTCAAGGCACATGATTTAAGTTTTGATATGGCTTGAATCTTTTTGAAGATCTATATCGTGCTTTTGTAAAATGATACTAAGCGCCTGTGATACAATAAGTATCATACTTAATATGTTTATTCCGTAAATGAATTCAAAAGTACTAAGCGAGTTCCTTGATATAAGGCTTTTGATGAAGTATCTCAGAGGACACCCATCTGTTCCATTTCCTACACAATTTTTTAGGTTTGGGTTTTCCCCGACAAATCTGTGTTTTCGTCAAAAATTATTGAATAGAATTTTGATTCATATAACACATACAAATATACATAAATGTTGCATATACTAAGGCATATTAATAATTCAACCGCAAGCATTTTCAAGTCCAACGTTTATTCTTTGGATATAGATGGCACCTGCTGGGATTGAATGTAGAATAATAAGTATTTGAATACAGTAAACTAGATGTTTCATTGGAAATGTCTTATAAATAACTATTAGAATTAAGATTTGGATACTTATTGATAATTTCGTTAGATTCAATAAAAAAAACCTGCGAGGATTTCCTAAAATTTTGTGCATTTAAAAAATATTATTATAGGGAATTCTTGTATTATGGAGATAAACCAAACATATTTTTATAATTTAGGGGGGGAAATTTCCTTATTTCCCCCCCCCTGAATCCGCGCCTGGTCTTTAACAACATTTACTACAATTTTTAATACTAAATTTAATTTAAGTTTTTATAGGCCAAAAAAAGATCAGTGTGATAAATGTTGTCTGTATATGAATCTACATAATAGGAATAGACTAAGCGAAGATGAAATTGCGTTATATAAAAAATATATAGATGAGAATCGAAACTGTAAAATCGATCGTGATAGACACAGACAGATAACATAAAAAAATACAGTCGTGGTGTTCTTCGATTTGCAAAGCACCTTTAATCTGCCTAAGGGATTTTCATCCAAAGAAAACTTTCAGTATTTAATATGACAGCAACAGTATGTGCTCAGAATGAAAAAAAATGAAAAAAATTAAAAAAAATGTTACTTACTGCGCCATTTAGAACGAAGCACAGAGTGGTCGCTCTGGCAATGATATCGCCAGTTCTGTTATTAAAATCTTTAAAAACATAATCAAGGATTTTAAGAACATTGAACATTTCATTCTTTGGAACGACTCCTGTGTGCCACAAAACAAAAATAAAATATTGACGCCTTCACTTCTTGACTTTTTATATAAAAACAATAATATTAAAACAATTACTCAAAAATTTTCAGAGCCGGGACATTCCCAAATTCAAGAAATTGACGCTGTCCATAGTGAAATAAATCGATTTCTTAAATTAAAAAAAAATCATAGTCCTGTAGATTTAATAACTAAATTAAAGAATTATCACTCCCAAAAGATTAAATTAAATATAATAGAAATGTTACCTACAGATTTCAAAATTTATTTGAATCTTGCACAACAGTTAAATTTTCAGAACGTTCCTTTTACTAAAATTAAAGCAATTAAATATAATAAATTCAATTTATTTTCTTTACTTTATAAAACATCTATAAAAGAAGATGAATTCCAATTATCAACATCAGAAAAAATGTACAAAAATAAATATATCTGAAGATAAAAAAATTATATTAAAAGCCTTTTCATGTATCTTCCTGATAATGATATTAAATTTTATTCAAAACTATTTACGTAAGTTATTATATACATACATAATAAATACATAATTTCAGATTGATTTTCAAAACGAATGTTTAATTTAATTATCAATTATGTATTAATTTTGTGTATCCATACTTAAGTTAATTTTAATTACAAGAATTACCCCCATTATTTGTAAAACATAATTTTGCCTTATGAAAAGTTTATGAAACAAAGTTTGTATGAATATCCGTTTAGTAAACTTTTAATAATAAAAATTTTATCATTTTTATATTACCTGTTTTTTTTTTCTTCTGAAAAATTCTTAAAATATATTTTTTTTATACATATACGTCAAGATAACGCAACATTTTTGTATTTCAAAAATTTCATACATTTTGGGACGTATATCCACAAAAGTGTCGCATACGTCCTTATAACATAATATTTTTTTTGGCAAACTTGGATATACGGCAAAATAGCTTTTAAATATCTTAGAAAATACAGAAGATAAAGACTTGGGGATTAAACACATCGATAGATCTAATAATTTAATGTTCAATAATAGTCGTAACTCATTTTTTGTGATTTTGTGATATACGTCAAGATAACTTCGGAACGACGATATGTTTTGTTTGTTTAAAATTATTTTGCTGGCCTTTTGTTTTTTTTTCGTATGGTACAATGATGACAAACAGGAAAACGTTATTTTTTAATGATTTTATACACAAACACTTTAACCGTTTTTGTTTTCCACAAATCTACCGAACCGAACACTAATGAACGATAATTAGTGTTTATTTTCGAACACATTTTTAAAATAAACAGCTTCCTTAAAAAATGTTTATAATCTTAAAATTATTTTGCTTAATCTTTCAGATCTAATGTCGTTTTTAAGTGCAAGGGATGCCACTGATTTTTAATTTTCTAGCCCCTTAAAAAATTATACTTTTGTCCTCGGCCTCGCACCGGAATTTGTAGGGTTAATCTATAGAATATTTCACCTTCTGGTATTACATCCTTAGGGGAAATCAGATGGAGTCAATACCTGGGGCTTATAAATTTTGTAGATTGACAGATTTTAAAAGATTGCGACTAACCAGAGATCATTTCGGGTTCAACGGGAGTCAGAAGTCCCTAAGACTTTGGTCCCAGGCAGACTATTAATTTAGGTCCCTTCTAGTATTACGTAGTTGTTGTGACTTAAACCTAAGGTCCCAGGTAGGGAGAAATGTTGGCTTTAAGGGCTTTGTGGGAAAGTTTGTCCTGCTGCTAAATCTCCCTAGTCGCTGTTGCTATTTTACAGATAATGCTTTCCTCAAAACCGCAAAGGACGAGTGTATGATTCCACAAAATCGTACAATAAAATTCCTACCTGTGCTTTGGTTAATAAATGCATTGATTGTTACTTGCTGCTGAGACCACCATGAAGTTAACTACCATGACAGCGACTTACGGAAATCGTTCGCATCATTGTCCACAGGTGTGCTAAACGCCTTCAGGAAGACACAACCTTTTTTGTAGAACTCACCGGCGAAAACTGGATGCAACTAATTAGGGTTTGGTCCCCCGGACTCGGGCTATGGACTCGTTATTAATGAGGCACATAGGAAGATCATATAAAGTCTGCTTTAAGGGCTGATTTTAAAGAAATTGCAGGGAAGTTCTTCCTAATGGCGGATCACCGTAGCTGCTGTTGCAAATCCACAAAACCTGCTGTATTTCAGCATTGGAGATTAGATAGCTCCAGCTCCAGGGGCGAGTTTATAATGTTGGGTTTGATATACGTGCATTGGGCAAATTGCGAACCAAGGGGCTAGACCAACACGGCGGGTACCCACAATTATCCATTACATTGTATGTCCGTACTCCCTCAAACGAGTTTCATCAGCAAAATGTTTCCACAAATCGAAAAAACATAACCACTACATATGACCGATGTTTTTTTTTTTGATTAATAAGACTTTAGAAAAACTAAGCAATTTAAACTAATTTATCTGTGGCAAAATAGTGCTTAAGTTGACTTTAGCTAAATTTAAGTTAATGGCACCTTTGAGATCATCACGTTCAAAAGTACACAAGGCAAAGTTTCAATTATTTTATACGATTTTGCAGGAAATTAAAGCAACAACACTTGTTGCTTATCTTTTTTCAATGTGCAATAACATTTAGAATTAAAAGTTAAGTTTACTTTCTATCTGCGACATAAGGAATATTAAGTATTATAAACTTTTAAAAACCTTTAAACCAAAGAGACTTGATGATTATAAAAAAGAAGAATACATTTTTAAAAATTACCTTTAAAGTTTAAAATTGATCTCCCACAAAACTAAGAAACGAGTTACTTTTTCCTTATTGACGCAGATATATTTTTTTGAAAATGCAACACAAAATTTTTAAATACATCTATTTTACCATTTTCAGAGGCCTTCCCTACTAACATTCCTATTAAGCAGCCCGTCGAAGCTCTTTTTGAGTACCGCGAATTTATATTATTAATCTTTTTCCATTTTCGAAAAACACTTGCGAATCATATTTGCAACACCTGTTTAACTGATTTCATTTTTTGGTTTTTTACCGCTCATACAACAACCTTAGCAATAACAACAATATAAATTATCACAATTGTTTATTTGTCTCTTTAACCTGTTCACAACAAGACCAATAACTTTTAGATCATGATAAATGTGCCCCCGCTATTGACCTAAATTTTCCACTTAGAGAGAAGAAAAAAAAACGTTATAACAACAGCAACTACTAAAAAATATAATACTAAACTGAAATTTAAGCAAAATTGGGTCGTTCATAAAAACAACAACAACAGTAACAACAAACTTAAAATCAAGGTAACAAAAGAGTAAATACAACAACTACTACAACAACAACTACAATACAAAAAAACTTAGACTAACAGATTTAGCCATTTAGTTGGCCGCTCAGTGGATTGTTTTGGTTTAGTTGGTGTTAAAGATGTGCAGTTATTTAAAATTAAGTTTAAACATTGTGATTAACTTGTTATTTTTTATTTTATATTTTAGTTGAAAACAACAAAACCAAAAATATTTTTTTCTTTCTTTAAAGAATCAAATTTTCTTTACTAAAAAGTCCACAGAATTTTTCCAAGCAAAATTACTCAATCAGCCAGAAACAGAGTCAACCAACCAACCAACCACAGCCAAACCCATCCAGCCACATTCGAAATAGTTTTAAATTGGAGTGCAAAATAGTTGATACTGGAAATTATAGTGATTTTAAATTAAACATTAAGTAGATGAAAATTATACAAATTACTTGCGATGAGAACTTTTTAAGGCTTTTATTTGTTTGTCTCTTTTCTTTGAGAACTTTCACTTGTTAACTTTCAATAGCTGGAAGTGAGTGAGAAATATAATTTCAATTATTTACTTGACTTGGAAATAAGAAGAGAAACAAAGCTTCAAGGTCTTTAAATGGGAATAATGGAAATGAAACTCTTTTTTATTTAAACCCACCACAATAATTTCACATGGTGATTTGTCAGAGCGGCGCACTATCGGTCAACTTTGTGAAAATAGAAAAAGAAAATAATGAAACAAAAAGTGTAGACAAAAATGATAAATGCAATTATAACACTTAAGTTGTTAATAGAGAAAAGTTAAATAAAATTCTCTTGAGAAATGGATTAAAAAAATAGGGACACTTTGTTTAAGATAACCTAACTTGTTATTACAATAAGGCCCATACAAAGAGAACTTTTAAACTAATTGCATTCTAATATTTTCTTTGCGAATCCCATTAACGTCCATCGTTTGATAGTTGACATTTTGTGCTCAAGTTTTATCTTGACTTCATTAGACAGGCACGTAAACTTCTAATAGAGTATATTACGGATATAAGAACTTCTCATATAAGAAAAAACCGCTTTACCGTGAGTACGGTACAGAAAGATTGATTTAAGTACGGATTTTCAATCCCAAAATACTTAAATTATCCATATTCAATCCCGATTTCGTACTTGAAATAATCCGAAAATGAGATTGATTTAAGTAAAACTAAGATTTTATCAATCTCAAATTGCGCTTGATTCAAGAATTATAAAATTATTTTTATCCGAATTCGTTCTTAAAATAATCCGAAAATTCCCTTGATTCAAGTATTATAAAACTCATTTTATCCAGAATTCGTGCTTGAAAAAAACCAAAAAAGAAATTTAAAAGAAGCAATCATTATGATTGATTTACTTACCCGTATAATACAAAGCAGATCGAATAAGTGGGATTTATGTCGTATATAGCGTACAATAAACTTAGGATTGAAGAAGACAGTGTAAGCTTGAGTGGCTTATTTTGATTTCTAAAGTTATCCTTTCCAAAAAAAAAAAAATTGAGTTCTTTATTAAAAACAAACTACAAACCCTCAATTTACGCAGACCTAAGAAATCACGTGTAAATCAAATTCGCTTAAAACAAAATTCAGGACTGGAACAAATTCCTTTTATGGGACCAAAAATTTAACATATCGAGTAAATCAAAACATGAGATGCATGCAAAATTTATTTTTTGGGCCTAAAAACCGCCTTAATCAAATACATACAGAATTATAATTGTATTTTATCTTAAATGATATTTCTTTATAATGATTAGTATAAAGTTTTGTTTTTATACTATTATAAAACATTTGAGTTAAAAGAGAACAAAAAAATTATTGAAACATTCGAATATTTACAATCAAAAATATAAAAAAAATTATGTCAATTGTAAAATAGTCAAAAACAAACTAAGCCAAGGCGAATTGACTAAAAACCAGCACAATTTTACTGGTTATCTGAAAAATGTTTAAAAATTTTTGGTAAGCGATAAAATGTTGTTGCAATTCGAGTAAAATAAGGATTTCTATAATTTTTGAGAGTGTTTTATTAAAACGGGTTATTCAAAAAGGGTTACTATTATTGATCCGCGTTAAGTCTAAATCGCGTAAATGAAGTACCATCTAAATCAGGGGATACCTGTAATTAAATATTTCAAACTAATGTATCAATTAAATATTTTTTGATATTAGTAAACGTTTACTTTTTTCAAAATAGAAAAGAAAAGTAAAAGTTTTCGCAAATAAGGTATAACACCTTACAGAATGATAAAACACTAATAGCATGCCCGATATGGGTTTTACTTTAAAAATTTTATGAATTTTATTTAACCAAAAATATAAACTAAATGAGAAGCAAGAGTTCAAATTTACTTTTTAAGTTAGAATAAATGGCAGATGTTTGCTCTTTCGAACTCCGTTTTAGTTATTAAAGACACAAACCATTTGTTAGGGATACACAATCAATTATTGTAAATCCCGCATTCTTTAATACACCCATTCCTATGTTCTAATTTCCTTAAACTCTTACTTTGTCACCTGTATTAAAAGCCTTATTAATACACCCAATGTTATACTTGATTTATTTCTTCTAATCCAAAATTAAAAAGTTCAAATCATGTCATCATATTTGCAACAAAAACACCATATTCTTAAAAGTATTGATTTGATATTTTCATAATTTTATTATAAAAAAAAAAAAAACTTACACAGATTGAGATCTGTACATTAAAGGTATTTATTTAGATTCTAGTCACGATTTTGACCAAGTTCATCATATATGCATCATCATTATTAGTTTTGGTTTTGATTTTTTGTTCTTTTTTATCATCAAAATAAGTAAAAGATAATACTAGTAGTTAGATTGTACTCTAAGATAGATTTACTTGTTATTCTGTTTATCTATAAAATACAAAACATAGATTTGTTTACTATTTTAGCTTGTGCTTTTGTTGCTGTTGTATAGCAAGTACATACACTTACACGTACTTAGTACACCCATCATCAGATAACCATATTATCGAGTAACCCATCTAACCAAGTGTGTATCTCCTTATTTAAAAAAGCATCATTATCATCAATATTTAACATTTTCAAAGCTATTTTTTCTTAACAAAAAACAAAAAAATCTTCCAACAGCAGACTTTTATATCATCTTCATAAATGTGTGTTAAAGTTTTGTAACAACTACACTTTATACTTCTATCATCAGCATCAATCTATCTATCAGTTTAGTCCGCTTCATATGTGCAACAAACATCTAAAACTACGTTTTAAGGTATGTTTGTCTGTCTCTCTTTTCAAACCAACCACCAGTCACTCACTCATTGATAGAAACATCTATCCATCCATCCTGTTTGTCTATTTTCAATATGAAAGCTTGTCTTAATATTATTGATTTTTGATTTTTAATAGAAAAAATAAACACAAGAGAAAAACAATTTTGTTTTTATTTCTCAATGTCCTTATATTGTGTAGAGTGTGCGCATCAAAATGTTTGATGTGTTTTTAACTCATTTAATCATGATCATGACCATCATCATCACTATTTTTGTATTCATTCTCATAATCATCGTTTCCATTGATAAATTGGTAGTTTGTCATTTCTTTCTCAATCACAACAACTACCTGTTTTCAATTGTGATGTTGTTTTTTTTGTAATTTGCGTTTTTTTTTTTTTTTTTTGTCAACAAATGTGTGGTTTTAATTTTAATAAAATGTGGTTTCTTATTAATATTGCAACAATATTTCAAATACACAATTTAGACACATTTTTTACTAATGCCACAAATCCTGTATTTGCGACATCTAATATATCAACTTCCATTTAGTTTGATGTCTTGTTGTTTGTATGTTTCTGTTTAAAATTGACGAGGAATAATTTATAGATGTTTCATTTTTACATAGATTTTTAGTACCCTACAGTGGTGTTACATAAAGTTTTGGCTGTTGTGGTTTTAATTAAGAAATGAGAAAACTTAAGGTGCGATTTAATTTATTAATGATATTTCTAATCTTTGAATAAGAAAGCAGGCTAAGTGAATTATCCGAAAGAAATTAAATGTTTGGTGTGGTTTTATGACGGCATCGTCCCATTTTATTATTATTATTGTTTTTTTAAACGTCGCGCCAAGATCCGCCGTTGGTGATCGATACAGGGCCATGCTATAAGAGTACTTTTAGGATCAGCTCGTCTCGATACCACGATTTGGGTGATATTTTTTTCATATTTATTTATTGGATCTTCTTATATAAAATATGAACTAAATGTAGTTAATAAAACCTTTTCTAACTGTTTGTTTTATGTTCATTAATTATGGGTGCTAAACTCAAAATATTCATAGATAAATTCACTGGAATTTATTGTAGGGGATAAGCTAGTTTCTATACGCATATCTCTGGTAGCTTAAGCCATATCATCAGAAAACATTAAGTCCTGCCTGTGCCAGACGAAAAATGTCCCAATCGCGGTTTCTGGTCACATGTGTATTGTTTAGGGCTCTTCTGTTCGGATAAGTTTTTGGCCATCATCATTTAAAATATTTCGACTTATTGGATTTGGGTGCACCTCAAGCTCTTTTAAATGTTTAACCGAATATCTCGTGATCATAGTTTTTACTATAAACACATTAACATCCTTGTGAATGCTCAAGGTTTTAACAAACCAGGAGGCGGCTGTAATAATCCGAAGATAGTTATTTTTGCGCCTTTGAATTTTTTCAAGATATTTAAGTTATATGACACTGACTACCGTAGCGCAAGATTAGCTTTAGTATATAAATGTAAAGTAGAACTTTACAATCCAGATAAAGTACAGAATTTCTTCAAATGAGCCAATTAATTTTATAGCTTGTAGTTTCCATTTACTTATTTTATATAGCATTTTCACGTTTTCCACTCTGATCTAGATGTTTACCGAGGTATTTGACATGCGAGTGTTGAGGAATTATTCGGTAATTGATTGAATGATTGAAAATAAAATTGATTTTTATTAAAAAATGTTTTATATTATTAAAAAAAATTAATTAATTTTGCACCTGTTAACAAATTAATAGTATCAATTAAATATATTTATATTAACAACATTAAATTTTGAATTAAAACTCGTTTTATTGTTGATTATCAGTTTAAATTAAATCAGTTTAAATAAAGTGAGAATTTTTGTGTGCATGATTTCCGACGCAAAGTGAATGTTATATGTACACATTTTTCCTTATCGACCATTATCTTCCATTGTGTTACCCACAATTCCTATTGAAAAATATGTTCCTGTTGGTAACGAGATGCGTTATTACGGTTTTGCTGTATCATCAAGAAGTTCTTTGAGTTGTTCCACTTTATGTAAAATTTGTAAGTTTATATAGTGGTGTAATTTCAGCAAAAAGGAGACAAAACCAAATAGAACTTCATCAAAGTAAACCGTTGGGACATAAACAATGGCACAGCTTTAAATATTTCTCTCTATGTGAAACAAAACTCAAAAAATGACTCTGGAGAGCCTACTTTTTTTATCCAGAAGAGGGATACAACTGTATTTTTGAGTTGATTCTCTTTAAGGAAACCAGTACTTTTTATATTTTTTATGTGGTGGTAGATTGTTGTGTAGTTGTCAGTTTTGTTTGGTTTCATATTTCTTTCGTGTTCGAATGCGTGGCTGGTGAGGTGGGTTGGAACCCCCCGAGAAAAAATACCCAAGAGCTAGTTGGAAACCTCGCCAGACCAAACGGTTCGTAACAGAATATTTATAGATGTAATAGGATTTTTGCGGTCTTAACGACACAATCTTCTCCGTTGTTTTTCTAAAATCTCACTAATGGGCAAAATAAACCACACAAATTGCTTGGCAAACACGTAAACATTTTACGTTTGTAGAAATATTTTGTGTTGTTTATTGGAATGTTTGCTGTTTACACAAAAATTTGAAGCATGTTTGCAAAAAATATTAAAATTTTTTAATATTTGGCATGCATGTTGGATATTGGTCAATCTTTTTGTGGTGTCTAGTGGTAAATGTTGTCAGTTTGAAAACTTTGAAGAGTGAAGACGATGAGAAAGAAACATTCAAATTATTTTCAGCCGCAAATTCCACACTTTTCTTGTACTTTATATTTCTTTTCCATTTTAAACAAACATTGAGCAAAATTGTCGCATCACCATCGTCGTCTGCCTTTATTGAAAGCAAAACTAAAATGAAAGGTTTACATTTTATTATTTGTGTGTGTTAAATTTTCAATATTAATTGATAAATGTACTGTAATTTATTGTTGGAGGATAAGCTAGTTCCTATGTTCAGTTTACTGGTTGCTTAAGTCAGATCATCAGGAAACCTTTTCCCATTGATTTTGGAAAAGCTAAAGATATTCAGGGGTGTTCTGGAAATCGAAAACGTAAAATGCTAGTGGTTTTTAACAAACTTTTCATCAAATTTTTGTTATTAAATTCTATTTAATCAAGAAAAAACGGCGTTTAAATTCTTGCGTTTTGCGTTTTCGAATTCCAGAACACCCCTAATTATATGCACAAATAAAACTGTTAAGCGAATGAGAATTACAAACACTCAAGTTTTAGTTGCAACGATATCAAAGTTTAGACAAAACACCAACAAGAAAGTTTATCTTTTCTTACATAACAATGAAATGAAAAACTTTTGTATTCCGAAAATAACTTGATGAAAATTTTATGTTTGTACGAAGCATATTTGTGTTGTTTATTGCGAACACAAAATGGAAACAAGGTTTACTTTGCAATTGATATCAAGTGTTCTGATGCTGTTAGGCTTTCTATGTATGTATAATCTTGGGCTTTTTAAACATCCTTATATATTAGTGAAATCTAACTCCATATTTTTCCAACTTCGGTGCGTAATTTAATGGAAATATTTTTAGTATTTATTATTATGCCAAGATTTCCTTTGCAAAGTGCATTTTAATCGTTGTCGTTTATAACCAAACTACAAAACAGTGTTTACTTTTGTCATTTTTTTTTTTTTTTTGTGTTTATCTCAATCAACAATTTATCATAATTTTGTTTTCTAATCATGGCTCAAGTGAATGTGACATGTTTAGCTTTTTTTACCATTTTAGATATTAAAACATATTTTTCTTAAATTTTATGTCAATTTTTTGTTGTTATTGCATTTCAGTTGTAAAATTAAATTTAAATTTAAGAGTTTCATAAAAAAAAAAAAATTTTTAAGGAAAAAGTTCGTATTTGTATTTATATGTTAATGTGTCATTCGACGGGTTACAACAACTGCTTGCCAGAATCTTCTTCAATATCATCATAAATAGAGAATGTCTATTTTAATTTTTTTTCCTAAAAAAATATTTTTATTGTAAGTTACTACATATTTGTATTCTTTTCCTTTTCTATATTGTATTCATTCTTATGCATTTTTTGTTTAATAAATTTCAACGGAAATGAAAGTATTTAAATTTATTCGTAATAGAATTTAAGCACAAATAATGAAAGAAAGGCATCTTCTGTGAGAGTGTGTAAAAGGAGAAAATTTTTCCAAGGTTGACAGTATTGAAGATTGTGTGAAAGAATGAAATTTTTTTTATTTAAATTTTTAAATGAGGTCATTTAAAAAAATGTAGAAGTTTTCTAACAATTCATCTCTTTTAAGCAGATGTCTTTAAAAGTTGTTTAATAAATTGTTTTTGTAGTTATCAATTAAAATATTTTTTTTAAATTTTCGCACTCAACCAAAAAAAAGTATTTTTTACACGTTTGGAAGACTAACGAATTTTGAAATTGTGTAATGAATGCACAAAGTATTTAATCAGCTATAATTGTTTTCTAAAATACTGCATTACTTTTACTTGCAACAAACAGGGCTCATTACGGTTACGTTATTAAACTACTGCTACGTAAAAGTAGTTTGGCAAAAAAAAATGGTACGAAAAATAGAAGTAAGGAAAAAACATGTAAATAAAATTTAAAATGGATAATCAATTACAGCAACTTGCGATCCCCCATTACCATTGGTTAAAGACTGATGTTTGACTATAGACTGGCAGGCGTCGCAAATAGTGCAAACGGTAGAACGGCAGAGAATTCTGATGATGCGAATGTGGTTGTTCTCGATTCTAGTAGTTTAGTCAAGAATAAAATTATCAAACATTCTAAATTCATTTCATGTTGTAAATTCCTTCCTTCACTAAAAATAATTTAATTGAAATACAATTTTATGAACTTAAGCCTAATTAAAATATCAAAAACTTCAATTAAAAACAGTTGTTAATTTAAAAATCACAATTGTTAGAAAATTTTATTCGGTGGAATCTTAGCTATTTTATTGCCGTATATAGTTAAGCGATATCACGAAGTCATCAGAATGTGTAGTCAAATTTTGCTCAGAAAAAAGCTGGATGGCATCAGATTTTCAGAATTTTTGAGTACCATACAAAAATTAGTTAGTTAGTTAGATTTTTATTACCCGTTGGTAATACTGTCCCGTGCGTGTGTTTTTCCAAAAGACATCATTTGTCCCATAGTGTTATTATTCGATATGATCTTTGTGTCAGGCATTGCATGTTTAATTTTATACAGCTATCGCAAACATTCACTTATTAAAAACCAAATTTGTCGGGATATTGATTTCAAGAAATGGAACTCTCAATTGTCTTTTTAGGTCAATTTGGCTTCTCTCGAATATTTACCGTGGGTCTACGAAAGTCCCAGTTGGGGGGGGAGATTCTTACTCAGAGATTAAAAGCTCTCTGTATGCTATCAATTAGGGGAACGCTAGAAACGATGGCAGCTAAAGTAAGAAGGCGTACTGTACAGAGTGTCCAGAGTGCATGCTAACGCCGATGTGGCTTTGGGAACAAGTTGACAATCCGATAACAATTAGTCGCTGAAACTCAATTGTACTTAGTCGGCGGAGCGAATTGTTGACAGCACAAACACTAGGATCGGAAGCTTTGGCCAAATTCGTCAATCTTTTTAAATTCAAACGTTTACAAAAACGTCATCAAATTCGAATTTAAACAACGAACCCCCTACTATGACGACTTTTTGCTTTAAACATTGGTTTATGATTGATACATGGAATGGGAAAACTCTATCTGACACATCGAAATGCGAGCAAGTTCGCAATTAAATTATCCGCAATTAAATTATCCGTATTTAATTTAATCCGAAGCGGCATTAATTGTACGGTGACTACGAATTTTCTTAAATTTAGTACAGAAAGATTCTCGAAAAACTTAACTTATCCATATTCAATCCCGAATTCGTACTTGAAATAATCCGAAAATGAGAATGATTTAAGTCAAACTAAGACCAAATCAATCTCAAAATAAGCTTAAGAATTACAAAGTTGATTTAATCCCAAATTCGTAAGTAAAATAATCCGAAAACGAGATTGGTTTAAGCAAAACTAGCATTGACTCTAAAATGCGCTTGATTCAAGTATCATTAAGTTGATTCATTCTTAAATTCATACTTGAAATAAAACAAAAGTGAAATTTAAAGGAGATTCTTATTATGATTGATTAACTTACCCGTTTTAAACTTTACAGAATTGCAATAATAAAACACCAGCATTATTACCGATATGGTTTTTACTTTAAAAACTTAATGAACACATGTAACTAAAAACATAAACTAAATGAGAAGCAAGAGTTCTTAATTTTACTATTTTAAAATGAAAAAAATGTTTTTTGTTATTTCTACACAAAACAAGCAAATCGAAAAGTTTAATCTTTTTTTACTTGGTTAAAGAATATTGTACTCGTTCATAAAGAAATTTATTTAATTTATCCCGACTGTTTTGCTTTCTGTGTCCAAATTGGAAATTCTTGGGATAAGTGGAATTCGATGGTGTCGCCCTACGTTCTCGTGAACATGATATGTATTAAAATAATTTATTTTGTATTCATATTATATAAATAAATATATATAAACCACCAACAATTGATTTCTGGGAGACATTGTTTGCGTTAATCCTGAGATAGCCGCGACGATAATATAAATCTTCAAATAATAAATTTTTTGAATAAAATGTAATTTTTTGTTTTATTTTTTACAATTTAAATTTCTATTGGGCTGAAAAAAAC
The DNA here is from genome assembly GCA_949318255.1 of Pollenia labialis. Classification (NCBI taxonomy): domain Eukaryota; kingdom Metazoa; phylum Arthropoda; class Insecta; order Diptera; family Polleniidae; genus Pollenia; species Pollenia labialis. The sequence goes on from OX439139.1 coordinate 109,999,773, forward strand.
ATCCTTTTTAGTAAAAATTTGCAAACTAGTTTTTTACAGCACTTCCTTGATATCGAAAGATTATAAAATTTCTCTCGCACAATCGAACAACTCACGTAGATATGTGTATCCGATTCTTTGGTAAAACTTTAGTTCATTAAAATTTTTTCGACATAGATAAGCTGTTGTTTAAATGGATTCACTTACCCCTTTATTTTGTGAAACACTTCGCCACACTTAAAAAATATTTTCATTTAAAATTTCGAATTTGCAAATAATTGTACATTTATGGACATTTCCACCTGAATAAAAAAGTTGTAAGTTCTTGAAAAGACTTTGTTTTAGCATTTTTTCACAGGCAAACAATCAAATTTAATTATTGTAAAATAATGTATAATAATATCGAACAAGTACAACTTTTTTCATTTGGATATTTTAATTGCACGTTTTGTTTTAATAAAATATCTTTAAGAGAGACAATATGCATTGTCTTTTTCTATCTAAAATCTTTCGGAGGTAGCAAAGAGTAAAAAAAATTGTTTAAGAAATTATGCGATTGCAAATAACTGTAATTTTTTTCTTTAAATTATTACATATTTCGATGTCACGAGCGACATTATAAAACAAATTTTTTTATCAGTACGTCGAAAGTAAATGCAGAAAGCTCTTAATATATCAGCAACAAAACGAGATTTTTTATAAAATATAAATAAGATTTGTGATCTTGGAACTTATATAAAGTTGGTCACGTGCGACATGTAAGTGTGAAAAATAAAAATTAAAAAATATTGAAGGAATAAAGGTACGTTCAGACTGATGAAATATTTGATAGCAAACATCAAATATTTCATTAACGTAGTCTGAACACAAAATATTTTTGAGTGTCAAATAAAATAACAGCTGATTTTGAGCAAATAAAAGTATTTGCCGGCAAACAAATATTTGTCCAATGTGAACATAGTGTGAACACAAAAAATCAAATATTTTAGTCATTTTTGAGCAAACATTTATTTGATATTACAAAAAAATTGTAAGAACAAACAACGACAAATAATTTTAGCCATGTACCCGATAGAAGCAATTTTTCCTGTAAGTTTTCGGATTTTTTACAGTTTTAAAGATTTTTAATTATTATTAGACTTTGCTATCATGCCGCATTAGCCAATTTTTGCGAATTTTTGCTAAGTTAGCCATTTTCACCAAATTTTTGCCATTCCTTATACTTTTGGGGACTTTTAGTCAATTTTATGGCTGTTTTTGCAACATTTTTTGTTGTTATTTTCCCGAAATTTTGTTTTTAACCGAACCATATATTTTATTTGTCTTCCAGTTTTGTTTTTCTTTTACATACTCCTGTTCTAACAAAATAATAGATGCTGCTCCACAGAATAAAACAAATAATTAGGCTTCTGCACGAATTTTTACTATTGTGAAATATATTTTTATTTTTGAACACTTTCATTAAATAATTATTTGATGCAAATATTTGTTTTAGTCTGAACGCATGGCAAACATGAATTAATTTATTTTATTTGACACTATTTGCCAACTGTTTCAACAAACAAAAATTGTCAAATATTTGAGCTTAGTCTGAACATCAAACAAAATATTTTTTTGTTTCACACAGTTTGAAGCAAATATCAGAATAAATATTTTTGTCAAATATTTCATTAGTCTGAACGTACCTTAAGACTATTAAAGTATAAAAGCTTTTAAAATTTTAATTTGAATAAAATCCACATCCGAATTAAAATGAAAATTTATAAAATAAATTTTACTCACCATGAGAAATAAATTCCCAGATTCTATTTGTGAAAATTATTTTTGTATATAATGGATTTATTTATGTAAAAACATACATTTACTTGCAAACACACATGTACATACCGGTATTAAAGCACTGATTTTCACGAAATATATTGATTTTCTGCAGTGTTTATTTATTAAGTTTGAGGTCTGTTGTTTTCTTTTTAAATTATTTATTTTATTTTATCCGATATTTCGTCCCGCATTTGTGAGACTTCGTCAGGGAAAATTAACAATATAAAATTTGTGATGAATTACAATTTTTTATGATTTTATAGCGAAATGAAAGTAACTAATAAAAGGGTATGTATATTGAAACTCTTTTGTTGTATTTTTGCTAAATTATAGTAGCCCTTATTTGAAGAAAGAATCACAAATACATGTGTACATACATATATACGTATATAGCGTAGCGTATATGGGCATTTCCAGCGAATAGTCTACTTTTTGTCACGTAACGCCAGAAGTATTTTAAATTGTTTCTCAAAAAATTTTATATGTATCGTTTACTTTTTTATATTTTGGTGTAAAGCGCAACAAGCTCTACATTAAGTAACAAAAGGGATAACGATTTAACAACATGGTCCGAAAATACAACCTTATTTGCAATCTGGCGTTACATTAAAAAAAGTAGACTTTTAGCGGAAAATTCCCATATTTACCTTAAAACGAGCAAAGATTTTGAAATTTGATAGCTTGAAAAATAAATCTACATAAGTTCTAAGTTTACTAAAAAAGGTTTTGTACAAAACTTCTTGCTCAATTCGCAGTATTTTTCAGTTTTGTAATGCAATCAAAACCCACTTCCGTTTTTTTAACGTCACGCCAGGGCAGATTTTTGCTTATATCTGCAAATCCTTAGCGTCGATTACTGTAATTTTTTTTCTGAATGTAGAGCTACTTCATTACTTTGTATATATAAAAACCCTTTTTACAAATTTGACTTCGTCATTTAATTTTTTTACATTTTGTGCTACAAATATCACGACACGTCAAAATGGAAATGCCCATATGTATATATATTTATTTTTGCAGTAACTGTCAAGTGGTCGAATTTCGGCCAACGAGCGAACCTGGTATACTGAGTACTTCTGTTCATTTTAACTAAGCTCTTTTATATATAATTTTGTAAAAAAAAAAAGGATCAGAAACAACATAAATATAGTGATGGCAAAAAATTACACGTGTGACATGTCACATGCGAGAGTGGTTAAAACTAGCTTAAAAAGTGTATGAATGATTTATGGGTAATATTTAAACCATTTTTAGGAGACATTAGTCCATAACATTCTTAAATTTATTTCATTAAAATATTGCCACAGTTTCCACTAAAATCGAGGTTTGCATTGGCGGCAGCGAAACCCACTGCTGTTTTCTTCACGTGCGAATGCCTTGATTTTTTGCAATTGTCTTGAAAACGAAAAAAATTATCAAAATTAACAATTATAAATTAACTAATAAAAGTGCTAATTTATAAGTTAAATCTATTGTCAAAATAAAACTCCGTTTTACTTATAATTTTTTTTACTTTAAATGTGTAAGACGGTCACGTTCGACATAAAGGAAATGTCCATATGGAAAATTTCTCAACGCAAGGTGAAGTGATTAACAAAATAACCCTCTTAATCTTACAAAAACCATAATTAGGTCAAAAAATTTGAAAAACAATTCTAAAAATTGTCTGTCTAAAATATGCATAGTTACAAAAAACCAATTAGAAGTCACTTGTTATACCATAAAGGATAAAATCCGTGCGCCCGGCCGAAGGCCGGCTCTGCATACAAGCTTTAGTTAGCGAAGCCGGTGTTTGTTATACCATAGAGTAGAAAGAATCCATGGAAATAAAGCAATTTGTAACGAAAAACATCAAATGGGACATAAAACCATAATGGCTTTATGTCCCATTCCACTAAAATTGATATGAGACTTAAGGCCATATCAAAATTATGTCTTTATGTCCGTTTGGATTGAGACATAAAGCCATATGGCTTTATGTGCTATGGCTTTGTGACACCCCACCGTCAATATATTACTAGCGTTGTTCTTTTTTTTGGAGCAAAGTAAATTTTTTTCTTCGTAAACATATTAACGTTTTTGAACTTTTAACTTTTTAAATCTGTTAGCCACAAAATCACCTCATGATTACAGTTAATTTGTCGATAATTTCGCAACAATCACTAGACTTGGACAACATTTTTAACCTTTATTTATTTGAGTTGCATTTATTTTCTTTAATATGAATTTTCTATTGTGTCACATAATCCGTTTACACAAAATTTCCCTCATAAATATTGCTCCACTTCTATGGCAATTCAAAGACTTAAAGCAAAACCAAAAAAATCTTGCAGACAAAATTTGTTTTTAAAAATGGTACAATTTTTAGCCTTTTTTGTTAAGCGAGAAGGAAATTGAAAATCATTTGGAAGATATTTTTTTGTTAAGTAAAGTAAAGTTTAACAATAAAATTGTGAAACTAAACGTATTTATGACAACAAATAAAAGTTAAAGTTTTTTCGTTGAATATTTTTATTTTTATTGTTTTTTTTGTGGAAAAGGTTTAACCAAAAACTCTTGGGTGACATGTCCAATATTAAGTTAACAAAACGTAAACAAATTGTTTTGGAAAAGTGAAGAAACAATAGAGTGATGCTGCAACGAATTTTAATTTAGCTAAAATCCAAATAAATTGTGTGTTTAAAGTTTTTTGTAGAGTGAATCCTGCTTTTTCTATTTTATTTTTCTATCGCTTTTCCAAAACAAATTTTATATTTGTTGTTAACTTAATATTTTGTTTAACCTTCCCGCAAATAGAAAAAATATTCCAGGTGCAACTTAAGGACTAGAAGATATTGGTACTAGGAAAAAAACACGAATGATGACCAGACAGACTTTCATTGGGGATTTGTTTACAAAGATACAGAAGAGATTGCGATGCAACTGACGAATTTGGAGCTTAAAATTTGTTGATGGGTCCAAGAGTAATTCAGAAGATGAGGTACATGTTTATGGCTTTGGACTAGAATTAAGATATCGGCTAAATAGTAGAGCTAACAAAAGTAATACTTTTTACTGACGAAATCAGTATAAAGGTAAGTCGGTGGGATAGCTTTGATAGTAAAACAAAAACAGAAAGGCAAGGAATGGTATACGGGCCTGATTTCCTTATGTGAAAAAAGCCCTCCGATTTTTTCCTCAGTTAGAGACAGACACAAGCTAAGTTTGAAAAAAATAAAAAGCTTTTATGGACTATTCCCTTTAAATCCTCCTTGTATTTTAAAGATATTTGCATGGTGCTAAGAACTGCTCAAAATAACACAAGGCCAAAAGGTGCACGTGGAGCGCAAAAAACGTAAAATTAGAAGAAGCTACCTAACTAGAGCCCACCGGTTGTATAAAACAAGCTGAACAAGCGATATCTTACTTTCATAATGACCCCCAGAGAAGGCATTTATAAGTCAAGTTCCTCGATAAAATCAAAATATACAAAAGAACCTTGAATGATTTGGAACTCAAAAGTGGGGAAATAAAGCGGGGTACTCAATATTATCAATTATGGTTTGTAAAACTCGTTAAATATCCACTATACCATAGTTGGTAACTATGACAATTTAACCCCAGGGTAAATCCTAAGTTGATAGGTCACTAATGCAAAGATAGCACCAAGGACCAGGTGCCATTTTTATTCAATTCAGCTACAAAAACTCGTTGAAATTCCTAAACGGTAGTATAAATTTCTGACCAGGGCCAAATCTTTAAGTGGCATACTCCTTTATCTGGCCATAACAAGAATAAGTCGAAATAGAAGCAGAGAAGCCTGAATTATCATTTGCAATAACATGAAAACGTTTGAGTTCCAAAATACTGCAGATCTCAATTATATCGATTTCTGGGCAGGGGCGAATCTTCAGCAGATTTACATATTTACCTAACTTTTAAAGTCTGTTTTAGGCGCGGCTGAAATCATACTGGTGAAAATGGTTAAGCTAACTGATGCAACTACATTGACCAACAGAGTTCAACCACTTAATATTTTTTTTTGATTTTGTAAGTGGGCTGGGATTTTGTAATCAAGAACTTCTTTCATTAGGTAATTTAGAATTTAAACCAAAATCAGGTGTTTTTCTCATTCTAAATTTAATTCTGTGGGAATATCGGAATAAATGTTATGATAATCTTTATAAAGTATTAATTTTTTAATTTGGATAACTAAAAATAAATAAATACCAGTTTTACCAAGTTCAGTTATAATGAACTTATAGTTATAACTGTCAAAAACATATTTTTAACTGGAAGTTAAAGTAATAGTTAGTTTTAACTGAACTTGGTGAAATTGGCTGTAACCCTCCTTCAAAAAGTTACCACAAGGTTAAAAAAAGTTATCAATTCAGAATGCTTTATTCGGCTGTGCTAAGTTGTATTTAATGGGCAGCTTACACGAAGACGAGTCATTTGGGCCCTTACGGCGGTCCCTTTGTAATACCCTGAGCCGGTGACCGGTGTTAGAACCAAATCACTCTATAAGCATTACTGCAGCCTCTCATCATTTCGATATTTTTCCAAAAAACTCTTTTTGCTCTTTTTTTAAATAGAACATTCTTTAAAAATGTGTTATCCTACCAGGGCATTGGCAGAGAAAGAGAAGTATCGTCTCTTTGACCTCTTCACTCCTACATCTCCAGCTCCAGTAGTAACTGAAAAATATGTAATATGTATTTTATTTGAGCCTTTTCAACGAGTGACGAGTAAAGATATTTTTCCATATTAAACCTGAATGTCATAAAATTCTGGCCAGCGAGCTGCTGTGTTAAATCTTGTTCATTCCACCAGGAATTCGAAAGTGGACTTTACATGGGCTCTTTTCTAAATTATGTATTTATTTTTTTCCACATTACCTTCTATATCAAACTTCCAACCTTATGTACTCTGTTGCAGATGGCAGCAACCTTTGCCAATCGTAAGCATTTAATTAAAGACCAAGCGAATTTAAGGTTCGTGCTATAAGGCAAAATATGAATGTTCAAGACCTTGATATAATCTCGGAATGGGGTCGATTTTAACGCCCAAAAGACACAATGTTGCATTCTAAGGAATAAACGGAATCGACGGATCAAGTTGCCTCATCTGTATATGGATGTTTCTCTGGTTATGCACGCGACATTTGTACGCGTTTTATTGTGTTTGAATATTATAAAAATAGAAGTGGATTGGAATTTTAGAATGAATTCTAGAATCGTAACATTGTTTGTGATGAGTTCTTTCTAAAAAGTATATATAATGGTAAATTGAGCACTGGGTACCCAAATGCCATGCAATCAAAGTTGACTTACTCACGTGACAAAAATAGAAGTGCCTTTTAGGACCGTAAGAAAAAGTGCGAAAGTAAGTGAATTGTTGGAGATTTTTATTTCGGAAAAAATGTTTTTATAAAGGTTAGTAATGGGCCCTTATAATCATGTTTTGTTCAAAAGGAACTATGCATGGGTTGGCGAAGAAAAAATAAATTGTAAATTACGCACGTGACACTTTTTACCTTCATACATATTTTAGTAATTTTACATTTATTTTCAGAAGTTTTTAACAAAAAAATTAAACTTTTATTCAAAAATGAAAAATAAAAATATACTACAAAATTAATCCAACTTAATTTTTGTGCTTAAACAAATTATGCGAGTGCTTTGATTTTTTAAGTCACGGTGGACCATTTCAGAGAAATACCCATATATGAGTTGTATAATTATTGAGAAATCCGAATCTCTTGATCAGTGTGACCATATTAGCTTTTTTCGAGCTAAATTTAGCTTTGTTTTTTCATGTTTAGCTTTAGATATTTCATTTAGCTTTAAGCTTTTTTTTCAGCTTTTTTTAACAATGCATTTAGCTTTTTTAGCCTTTTTTTAATTTTAATTTCGTGTTTATTTATAGGTATTTCAAAATAAATAAAACAGTTTATCCAAATAAACTTATTTGTGATTTAGTTGAAAGAGTAATAGTGTGACAGTGTGACAGTGCAGAAGTAATCGCTTTTGCAGATTTAAACTACATACATACATAACAGTGCTGCAGGGAAATAATAAAAAGTTAAGCTATTTTTCAAAAAAGTTAAAAATTTTTGTCAAAAGTTACAATTCAAAATATTTCTTGAATAAATAGTAAGTTTATATGATTTGTAAAAACAAAATTTATATTTCTATTCAATATTTCAGTGATAATAGCAAGACTATCAATTATGAATAGAACAAAAGTATAGCAAAGAGTAAGTTTCAAGCATATGCACACTGCATGAGAAAATAAAAAAAAAGGTTTAACCATACAGTACTTTTCGTTTCTAATCCCAACTTTAGCGATTCCAATGTATCTGTCTTGCTGCCGTTGTTAGTAAATTTAATATAAGATTTACATGATAGTCCATTAAGGGATACAAGTATATTTGCCATATATTCCATCTATAAGCGGCCAGCAAAATTAAAAGTCTTTCAATAACATAAAATATTTATTTTCCTAAAATTTAAGAATTATATTCTTCGGCAAATGGTTTAAAACAATTAAATTAATTACCATATAATCTCTTTTATTACATCTGAATAGTGTCGATATGACCAACTTGCTAGTTTTTGGTGGTAAAGAGTTCATTTACTTTTTTATTTCAGGTACGAAGGCGACCTGCTTTTTTTCTAAAAATTACGGGCATAAGTCAAAGTTGATAAGTAAGGTTTGGAGTTATTCATAGCTACATACATATAATAAATTTATAAAAACTTTAACCACCGTTTTAACAACTTACCGATAGCTAAAGGTAGGATTTTATCGGCCACATAAAAAGATTTCCATTAGTACAACTAAACATTAACCTATTAACCATTAAAGTTAAGTTGTGCCAATGGAGCACATTTTATAGTAAGTTGCCAAAACGGGCCTAAATGATATTTTTAAGAACATAGCCAAGGATATTATACATATATACTTACTTAAACACTATTTAATTTATGAAAAATATCGAAATAAGTAAAAATTACTACAAGAAGCTATAAAAAAATTTGGCTTTAAATTTCCTTTTTTATCTCTTTTTAGCTCTATTTTAAGCACGATTTAGCTTTATATTTTTTAAAAATCTGGTCACACTGCTCTTGATGTTCTGGGTTCAATTGCCTCGTTTTTTTTAAAACGGTATAAGAGATACTGCACTCCATCTGATCTCCTTCCTATTTATACCACTTATATTCGACCGCGTATGGAATGCAACTCTCATGTGTGGGCCGGTGCTTCAAAGTCTATTATGGAACTTCTCGACCGTGTCCAGGAAAGGCCAAAGGTTCTCATCAGGGACAGAAGTGTTTCCAATTATATCGGTTCCCTTGGGTTCCATTTCCCTGTTTTATTGTATTAACAATAGGACTAGATCTGCTAAAATAAAGGGGCCGGTTCCCGACACCCTTACGTTTGTTCGTAATACACGATTTTCTCAAGACCCCCATCCTTTTTTGGTCGATTGGTCGGAGTATCGTATAAAGTATAACAGGGAAAAATTTTTTTGATCGGATTGTTCGTATGTGGAATAACCAACATAAATAAGTTCAAGTCGAATGTCCCCAAGCACTGTTATCTCCCTCTCTACCCTTCCCATTAGTAATTTCCCCAGACCCAACATAATGCAACATAATGATTGCTGGTCCTTACAAACAATATTTACCAAATTGAATTACAATTAAATGATTTGTTAGCCTTTTAATCGTAGATTCTGGATAGAATGCTTAATATAGAGCATATGGCATATTATGGACCAATCAGCACAAAAGTTTATTCCAAATTCGTGATCCATTATATGGTAATTTGTGGAATTATGTTTCCCAAATACGTGAAATCAAAGTTTTTGTGATGTAGCGCTCACTATAGTGGGGAAGAAAAAATTGGTTTTCTGAAAAATCAATATATCGAAAGGATATGTAAAATGTTTGTTCTAAATAGTGTTCACAGGTTATACATTTGATTCCTTAATGTTTTTTCCAACAACAATATTTTCGCCAGATATCGCCAAACTGCTGAGGATAACCTAAAACATTGACATTAAATATTTATTTTTATTGAATCGGTGGACATGGATTATTCGACTTTGAGTAACTAGAGGACCAGAATTTATTCACTGTCATTGGTATCCTAAATTAATATTTCCTGGTGCTGCACATCAACTGACAAACTTAACATATTCACTACTCGTTTCGTTGAGGGCATTAAAGTATTGAATAAAATCACATGTGTGACTTTGCAAATTTGTTGTAGTCTTGGTTTAAGTTTGCCAGCTAAAATGCGAAATCATTTGTCATGTCAAGTAATCTGATCTGTTAAATTATTGGGGGGACAAAAGTGTAAGCAACGTGTGTTTTTATTTAGTTTTCTTTCCATTTATTTGTAGTTACTTTTAATAGGCGCCAAATTGTATGGCGTGAAAATGTGGTTTATGTCCACATGTTATTAGTGACTATCAAAAGGCGTGGAATGTTTTTTTTTTGCATATGTGTCTGTCTACCTATCAGTATATTGAAGGAAATCAATGTAAAGATTAGGTAGGTACAGATTTTAGATTGTGAATTTATAACGAGATAACTTTTAAGAGTTAATGTACAATTTAATAGAGAAAGACTAATGCTGGGATTTGAGATCTCAGTTCAGTTACGTTAAGTTATTCTGAAAACAGATTTGTGCCGTCATTAACAAGTTTGTATACAAAATTTTGACGGAATGTTTAAGTTTTGCTTAAAATGTTGCTCTTTCATAAAATAATAAAAAAATCACATATCGCCGGCAAAATCCTAGTTTCAGACTAAGTTTAACTAAGTTTAAACTTAATCCACATCTCAAAAACCCGGCTGTACATAAAAATTTTTAGCTTTAATATGTAAATAAGAAACTTAGAAGTTCCCTAATAAATTTATTTCTATAGTAAAATTAAAACTTGGTGGGTTTATTTTAAGTATTTAACATAAATCGAAGTATTTTTATTCGTTTTTTTTTTGCTATTTGGAAAAAAGAGAAATTTTTTGGCGTATCCTAACAAAAGGTCAGTTATTCTACAAAAAAATGGGGTATTAATAATGTGTTTGAAGTAAATAGAAGTTCCAATGCAGTCGTAATATTTTCAGCTACGATTTTCTTTACTTCTTCGTTAAAACTGATTTTTTGAAATCAATGAATACTATTAGCAATTGATACATCTGCTAAAAAAGAAAATAGCTTTCGATGCTGTTTCTTGGGAAATTTAAAAGGATTTCACAAATTTTTTAACAGAACCGCTATTCTCTATAAATTTTAACTTATTCACAGCCTTTCTCATGACATAAATCAAAATTGCTAAATATGTAACGCACGTTGACCCGAATTACACAACCTGACCCAACTAACACCGTAACTAAGGTATTTTCTAACTACCAATTTAAAGACGTGAATGTTTCTGAAATTAAAACTTTAGGTTCAATGAAAAAAAGGATGAAGACTTGACATTTTTCCAACGCATAGTTATTTCTTATGCTAATCGCGAGTTACATATTCACTCCTTTGTCTAATAGTATTGGCTGGTAGAAGTGTAGGGAACCAACATCATATTACATTTATATTTTATGTTCCCACATTTTTTCCAGACAGTAATATTAAACGCTTAAAATAAATATAATATTACAATTTTCTATTCCCATAGTTTAGCTTTTTTACAAATACAAAATTATTTTTAATTAAAAATTTAGTCTTAAGATTCATTTAAAATAAATAAGACGTTCTAAAGAACGTCAGAAAACAAATACTTATATATTTTGTTTTATTTAAAAACTGTTTCTCCCCAAACAGTTAACTGGCGCAGTCGGTTTCGCGAACCATATTTAATAATTTTGGAAAAAATTAAGTTTTAAACCTTTTTTTTTAAATTAACAAAAATTAGAAAGAGAACTTTAAAAGAATATATATTTGTGAGAAGAAAGAAACCCATATTTAATAATTTTGAGAAAAAGTAAAGTGTTAAATCCTTATTTATACAAACAAAAAAAATTAGAAAGAGAACTTTAAAAGTATATATTTGTGAGAAGAAAGAAACCCATATTTAATAACTTTGAGAAAAAGTAAAGTGTTAAATCCTTATTTATACAAACAAAAAAAAATTAGAAAGAGAACTCTAAAAATATTTGTGAAAAGAAAGAAAAATTTTTTAAGGAAAAATAAATAAACATATTTTTTTTTTTATAAAACGTTTGAATTGTTCAAACTAAAAACAACAAAGTGATATTTGTTAAAAGATACTGCGAAAAGATGAGTAGATTCGATGTAAACAGGGATCTACAGCAAGACGACCGGGCAATGCAGGAAAAGATCGCTGAATTAGAGGCGGTCCTGCGGTTGCAAGAACAAAAAATCCTCCAGCAGCAACAGCAGTTGCAAGAACAACAGCTGCAAATGCAACAGCAGTTGCAAGAACAACAACAGGAACAAATACAACAGCAACAACTAGAACAAGCTCAACAAGAACAGCAACAACGTCAACAATTACAAGAACTTAATCTACAACAAACACAACAACAACAGCTACCCCCACAACAATATCCTCTGAACGATGAGTTCGGATTTAATATGACGGCCAAGGACGTCATTGAACAGTTCCGGCGTCTAAAGCCTCTTGACGAAAGGCATAGCCCAAGAGCATTTATACATGCCGTTGAGGCAAATCTTGCTCTCTGCAGGAACAATGAAACTCTGGCTCAATTCTGCATTAGGATTGTGGCAAACGAAAAAGTTCTCGGAAATGCTGGTAAAAGGGTGAGAGAACTACCAAACAATGCCTCCTGGGAGGAAATTAAAGCAAGGATTCTACAAGAGTACAGACCGAGAAGGACCTATGCGGAAATCTTCAATTACTGCCGTACAATAAAAGTAAGGAATCTAAATGAATTATTTAATATATTTGAAAAAGCTAAATTCGAAATAAACGACATATATTTAGGGGATCAATTCAAACCAACTATATATAGGCCAGAAAATGTCGACAGGGATCTGGTAGATATTTTGCTAGAAAAAATAGACGGACCTATTAGGGCACACATAGGAGAACATGAGACTTTGACCGACATTATTCTTAAATACACAAGACTTAAATTATTGGACGATACAAGAGCCATTGCTTTCAACCATAGGACTAAGGGATACAACCAAGGAGTTTCAATCATTAACAAAAACCAAAACCACCAAATACGACAAAATTATCGCACAAAAAATTACAATAATTTAAGCTCACAAAATTCTAACCGAACACGGCAAACCTATCATGCAAATAACCAAAATATTTTTAGCTCAGAACACACAAATAGAAATTATGAAACCCGACATAATTACCAACCAACTAACTACAATAATTTAACTACACAAACTAGTAACAGAAGGCAAAGCCATGAAAACAGACAAGAGTACAACCCGAATAAAGATAGATATAGCAATCAAACAAGGACTAGTCGTACTGACAGTCGTAATAATCAGTCCACGGACGAACCAATGGAAATAGGCAACCTTTATAGGGAAAATGAAATAAATTTTCTGATGCAGCCTCAAAATCAACACTGCCCATAATAGTTATTTCATTGGGAAAGCAAAAGGTCAGGTGCCTTATAGACACCGGATCAACAACTAGTATTGTTAAGAAAAATATATTGATTGAAAATTACCCAGAACAGAAACTGGAAACCCCAATTAAATATCGAACTATCAATGGGTTTAATGAAATATGTTTTCATGTGGTTACACCTTTCCCCAAGGAATTTCAATGTAAGGGAACACTTAGTTGGAAAATAGTAGATTTTAGAAATGATAGATACGACGCTATAATGGGTCAAAATTTTCTGATACCACTCAAGGCTGTAATAGATGATGAGCATGGTTATGTGAATATTTTAGGTAATAAATTCCTTTTTGAGAAAATAAACCATCCACTCCATACTGTTAACATATGTGCATTGGAACCTATCTCAAGAAAACATGTTTTAGATAAGCTCGATTTTAGTCATTTAAACGAAGACGAAAAAAATACAATGATACGTTTGCTTAGGGATTTCACGGACTTATTTTATGTCGAGGGAGACAACCTTTCGGCAACAACTGAGATAGAACACCAAATAATTACTAACATTGATAGACCTCTTTATTCAAAAATATATAGATACCCCCAAGTTCACGAAAGTGAAATCCAAAGGCAAATCAAAGACATGCTCAGACAAAATATTATAAGGGAAAGTAATTCTCCTTATAATAGCCCCTTATGGGTCGTACCGAAAAAGCAAGATAATTCGGGAATAAAAAAATGGAGAATTGTCATTGACTACAGAAAGCTTAATGAGAATACAGTCGATGATAAATTTCCCATACCAAATCTAAACGGTATTCTGGATAAATTGGGAAAATCCCAATATTTTACAACCTTAGACCTTGCCAAAGGTTTCCACCAAATTTTGGTAAGAGAAGAAGATCGCAAGAAAACAGCATTTTCAACGCCTTTCGGACACTACGAGTTTATTCGTATGCCCTTCGGCTTGAAAAATGCGCCATCAACCTTTCAAAGGCTGATGAATTCAATTCTGCGTGAGCAAATTAATAAAACATGTGTTGTCTATATGGATGACATTTTGGTTTTTAGCACGTCTCTAGAAGAACATAAAAATTCTTTAAAATCAATTTTCGAGGCCATAAGAAAAGCCAAATTAAAAATCCAGATAGATAAATGCGACTTTCTGAAGAAAGAAACGCAATTTCTAGGTCATTTACTGACCAATAAAGGCATTAAACCGAATCCCGAGAAAATTAAAATAATACAAAACCTGCAACTTCCTCAAACGACCAAACAAATCAAATCATTCCTGGGAATGACAGGTTTCTACAGAAAATTTATTAAAAATTACGCGAAAATCGCAACCCCTTTAACAAAAGCGCTTAGGAAAAATGGAAAAATTAATATATTTGATCCCAATTACATTTTGGCTTTTGAAAAATTAAAAGAAATCGTCACCAATGCACCAATCCTAAGATATCCAATCTTTTCCAAAAGATTCAAGATAACCACTGACGCAAGCAATTTCGCAATTGGCGCCGTTCTTTCACAAGAAGGCCACCCAATTGCATATGCCTCTCGAACTCTGAATGTAAACGAAACAAACTACTCAACAATTGAAAAGGAATTGTTGGCGATAGTATGGGGCGTTAAATACTTCCGACCATATATCTATGGAAGAGAGTTTGATCTTGAGTGTGATCATGAACCATTGAAGTGGTTACAAGTAAAATATACGGGTAAGGACATCAACCCACGTCTTCAAAGATGGTTGGTTCAATTGGGAGAATATAATATGAAAATCAATTATATAAAAGGTGAACTAAACAAAGTTGCCGATTTCTTGAGTCGTATTAATTCTGACACTAATGAAATTAATTACTTAACAGAAAATGACTCCGATGATACAAACGATAATAGGGATCAAGATTCATTGTTGGTACACACTGATCATTCTCTGGATGAAAACTCAATCGAAAGTTTACGAGAGTTTAATGAGAAAGTTTCAAGAATTCAATCAGAAATCTTTTATAAAACTGAAGATGTTACAAACATCAAGATCAGAATGTATAACAAATTTGAAAGTATTGTAAGTATTGACTTAGTTAACGAAACATCAAACTTCGGTGAAATGCTTTTAAGGTTACAAAAAAGAGCTAACAATAATGGCATTTATATTATAGAATGGGCAAAGAATGATCCATTTTTTTCTATATGCTCTGTTCAGAACTTTAAAAACCATTGTAACAAAGTACTTACTACTTTGAAAATTTTGTTGGTTGATCAGTCAGAAGACGGTGAGACCATACACTCTCAAGAGGAAGATCTAGGCGATAGTGTTCCAATATTAGATACGGTGGTTAATCGTTTTAAAACTCAAATTATAATACTAGATGTTAAGGAGGTAGTCACTGAAACAATTTTTGGTAAAAAACGAATTTACATAGACAGAAACGACATCGCGAATAAAAATATTTCAAATATTTTAAGAAGGGAGGTTGCTAAAGGAAAAATAGGAATATTTTCCAAATTGAATGATCACGAATATTACAAGGTTCAACTGAAGTTGATAGAAGAATTTCCTGACAAAAAGAACTTTAAATTTGTTAAGTGTTCTAAATTTGCCAAAGATATTGTTGAGGAAAACGACCTAAAAAAACAAATAGCATTGTTTCACAAATTCGAAACGGGCCATGCTGGCATAATTCCAACTTACGAAAAAATTAAACACAAAATATACAACCCTAATTTGAAAGAATTCGTACAAAAAGTAATAAATAATTGCGAAACTTGTTCCGGGGCTAAATACGATAGAAACCCAATAAAACCAAAATTCAAAATAACTGAAACCCCTTCCACCACGAATGAAATAATTCACGTCGATACTTACGTAAACAGTAAACATTCATTTATAATTTTTATCGACAAATTCTCAAAACATGTAATTTCATTCCATTTGCACGACAGAAACAGTCAAACCCTAGTTGGTAAAATTCGAGCATTTTTAGCCATCAAAGGTAAGATTACTAAATTTGTTTTAGATAATGAATTCAATAATGCGAATGTAAGGGACTACCTTGATCAAGAGGGAATCCAATATCATTTTACAAAACCAAACAGCCATACCGGTAATTCGGATATTGAAAGATTCAATAATACAGTCACAGAAAAAATCAGAGTTTTTAATTTGGAAGAAAAACTCCCAATAAATTCCCAAATTCTTAAAGCAATAAAATTCTACAATAGTAATTATCATAGCACAATAAAATGCAGTCCTTTAGATGTTCAAAATAAATTGATTGATCATAGCATTATAAAAGAGAGACTAAAAAATGCTAAATTCAAAATAGTTCAAAAAAGAAATAAATATCGTGAAAACTATGTAGAAAATAGGAACGTAGGTTTTATAAAAAATTATAAAAGCTTAAGGCATAAAGAAGAACCAAAGTTTATTAAAAAACCTTTAGAAAATGTTCATGTATCAAACATTAAAAGACCATTCAAATTTTCAGACAATATCACTGATGCTTCTGTTATTGATGAACATTCAGCTGAACCAATCCACTCTACGGATTAATCCAATAACAGGAGACGGCGGATTCATCAAAATAAGAATAGGCGAAGTGGAAATTGTCAACAAAACGACTACTCTTGTACATGTCATAAACATAATCGAAATAGAAGAAATATTGAACCAAATAAAGGGAAACATAAAACATTTACTTTTACATGAAGAGATAATTATGCAAAATGAAATTAAATTAATAGAATCTAAGATCAAGACTCTTAAACCAATTCAAAATAGGAAACGAAGAGGTTTGATAAATATAGGAGGAAAGGTCTACAAATGGCTCTTCGGGACAATGGATGATGATGATAGACAAGAAATTCTGGAACACCTTTCCGTTACTGAACAAAATTCACACAATTCAATCGAGACTTTAAATAAACAAATAATAATCAACAATTCGATGAACAAATCACTGCATCATCTGAAAACTGCGGTGGAAAACGATAGAAAGGAAATAAGCATATTTTTGCAGAAGATAAAGAACACGAATAATGAAATAGTGAAGGAGATAATTTACTTAGACCAACTTACAAAACTTAAAACCTTAGAACATAAAATAGATCAGATTCAGGATAATGTAGTTTCAGCAAAAAGTAATATTATACATCCAAGTATGTTTACTACACAAGAAATAGAGAAGTTTGAAATTGATTTTTATAAGCTAAGGATGTTGAAAGTAGGCATAATGACTTATAGTGATCATTCTTTGATTATCGCGGTACTAATTCCTGACAATTACATTAAAACTGATTTAAAAATGATTACACCTATTCCAAACAAAAACAAAATTGAAATAGACGCAAATGACGAATACATAGTCGAAATTGATAACCAAACTTTTGCATATCAAGATAACGTACCTTTAAGGAAATTGAAAATAACTAATCATTGTACTTATTATAATACGTGTAAATTTAATTTTAATAACATTACATCTATATTAAGTCTTGACGAGGAAACAATTATTGTAAAGAATGTTTTTTTCGAAAAGGTGAATCAAGATTGTGATGATAGAAAATTTAAATTGGAAGGAAACTTTTTTATAAATTTTAATAATTGTAGTATAACAATTCGCAACCAAACATTTTCCAACAAAAAATTTATAATAAAAGAAAAATATTTTTATCCAAACTTTAATAAGTTTGAGAATTTAAGTATATCAAATGTTAACCCAAAATTTACTAATATCATAACAGAGCATTTTGAGAACATTAAGCAAATTGAGGAGCTTAAATTTCATAAAACAGTTTCTTATGGTATAAGTGCAACGCTAGTAATTATAATCGTTGTGATATCTGTAGTTTTGTATTGCCTTATTAAAAGAAATAATGTAAAGGTAACCATTAAAGAAAATGTTGCAACTAGAGGTAGCAGAGCCGAATTATCAGGTTCAAATGAAGTAGGAGAAATATTAAAAAAATATAAGTCATAATAAAAATCTAATAATTTAAATTTAAGATAAAATTTTTATAAAAATAAAATAAACTGGAAAAATGCAGTATATTTACAATGGAATATTGACAAAATAAAAATTATAATAACACTTAAAGTTTAAAATCTATTTTATATTGATAAATTAAAAAAACAATTATTTAAAAACCATAAGAAAAATCAAGTATAATGAAATCCAGGAGTATTTCAAACAAGGGGTGGAGGAGTTACATATTCACTCCTTTGTCTAATAGTATTGGCTGGTAGAAGTGTAGGGAACCAACATCATATTACATTTATATTTTATGTTCCCACATTTTTTCCAGACAGTAATATTAAACGCTTAAAATAAATATAATATTACAATTTTCTATTCCCATAGTTTAGCTTTTTTACAAATACAAAATTATTTTTAATTAAAAATTTAGTCTTAAGATTCATTTAAAATAAATAAGACGTTCTAAAGAACGTCAGAAAACAAATACTTATATATTTTGTTTTATTTAAAAACTGTTTCTCCCCAAACAGTTAACTCGCGCAAAGTTCTATGCTTGTCTGCAGGAGACCAGAGATTCGTGATTTGGATTTCAGTGAAAGCATATTTTGCAACTTAACTTCACAGTGGATCTCAACCACACGGTGTGTTTATTTTAAGCACTTACCAAATGCCCCTGTGTGAGTGAAGGATCATTTGCATACACTGGTAGAAATTTTAGTGCATGATTCACAAAAAATTTAACACTCATCCCTTGCTTAGGAACCGGAACTATTTAATCTCCATTGCTATTCCTTAATTCCGGCAGCTTTTGATTATTAGCAACAGAACCTAGAGGCATGCACAGGGCGAACTTTCCCACTAGTGTGGAAAATCAACCTTCCATGTGAATATATCCCTACCCGCGACTGAGCTGATCTTCGTTGAACCCTTTTGTGTGTTCATGTCTTGAAAAAGGCACTCCTTCATCGGACGGTGAACAACTTATCTCCCTCTGATTTCGGGTTTAACTGTTTCCTACTTGCGATCAACATGGATTTCCCACCTATAATTAGTTAGTGGTATATTCTAACAATTTTAAAGGCATTTTTATAAAACTTTTTAATTAATTTTTTTCCCCTTTTACCTCTTCATCAAATTTAATTTTCATTAAATTATTTTTATGATTAAAATATTAAAAAAAAAAATTTGGATTAAAAAACCATAAATAGTTCAACAAAATAACCACAATTCTAATTATTGTTAAAAGCTAAGGCACGAGCTCTATGTGTACATTTGTCCTTCAAGTTGTGCTGAAAAAGGTCAACAAGAAAAAGAAAGACAAAATGAAAAAAAAAAAAAATGTACTTTGGACTTCAAGAAGAATTCTTGACATAAGTACGGAAAAAACAGAAGTTAGGAAAAACATGTAAAATCAATTAAAATGGATTATCATTCAAAAAAAGCAAATTTCGATCTACCAAAGGTTAAAATACAATTTGGTTTAAGGATTGATATTTGACTATTTACGTCAGCAGTCGTCGATGGCTGCGAGTGTAAGACGGCAAATCCATCTGAGGAGATCGAGTTGTTGCGATCGAAACATGTCATGGTAACCAGCCGCCTGGTTTCGAATCTCAGGTCAGTCAAGAATGAATGATTATCAATAACAATTTTAATTAATTTTCATGTTGTAAAATTCCTTTCTTCATAAAAATAATTTAATGAAAATTAAATTTAATGTACTTAAGCCTGATTAAAATATTAAAAAAAAAAAATTTGGATTAAAAAGGATGTCTTTATACGAGTGCAATAGGAAAAATCAACTTTATTTAACGAAAAACAACGCATATTAAACTTGAATGATCCTCAAGAACTTTTTCCTTTTTCCTAAGTCTTTGTCCTAATTTTCAACTGATATTATTATTAAGGCAAACTGAACGCAGGAAATCGATCTAAATGTGTAAATAAACAAAATACTTCTCATAAATTTTATTTATTCGAAAAATAAAATCTTAAAAATGGATTTTAGCTTCTCTAAAATCTTTGGAAAAGGTCTCCTGATGAGCTGGCCTAAGCAACCAGGGAAATGCGCATAGAAGCTAGCTTTCCCTCAGCAATAAATTTTAATGTATTTATCAAATATGAAAAATTGGGAATTTAGCACGTCATACAGAAATCTTATTAATAATAAATTTTGTTTTCTCAAAATGACAGTGAATATAAATTTAATTGATAATAAATTTAACTTGAGCTCTAGTACATACTTAAAAATCGTATAAAAATATTTTCAAAATTGTTAAATTTTTTTCAATTTAAATAACCAAAAGTGAATTAATTAAAGTTAAACCACAAACATTGTACGCTTCACCATTTTAGATGTTCAATACAAAAATTTTTTTTTAATATTTTCTTTTTGTTGTTCCCAATAAGTTCAATTCTATCATTAAGCGAATTGCGAACAGTAATCATATATTTGTATTGCAACTTTGTTGTTCTTATAAATTAAGCCCTGGCTTGAAAAACCAGTGTCATTTCTAAGTTTCTACAGTGATTGTCTGACTTAGAATTCCTTAAGACACTTTAACTGCAATATTTAGTAATCAAAATGGTACTTAAGATCACAAATAGGTTAATTGAATTGTAAAAGTAAAATATAAAAAACATAGCAAAACCGTAAATGAAGATACGACTTTTAAATTGTAAAGTAATGAAAATTTAAGTGCATTTAAAGTTCTTAATAAACAAAAGACTTAAACAACGAACTCTGTCATAAAATATAATATTTTAAAAGGCGATGGAACGGGTGTTTTTTAAGCCCCATCGAACCTACGAAAAGGGTAGCTGTCAAAATAAGTCATCGATTCGCGCTGCTTAAAGACTTCTTAGTAATTTTTATGGCTAATTTTTTAACTAAACGGCTTTGTTAAAAAACAAAATTAACGCAAATAGAGTGGACCAATTCATAACAGACTAAAGGCATTATTGCACTACATTTTTAATGCATTGTTTAAGTTTTGGTGAACAGTTCAAAGATAATGTCATAGAACAATTTACCAAGTGCAAAGACTTCAGCTGTATTTAGATAAATAGCAAACTGTCAAAAATTTAAAAAAAGTTATCGATGAAAAATGATTTTATGTCAAAAAAAAAAGTAAAATTGTTCAACTTAAAATTGACATATCAAGCTTAGAATATTAAGTGTTGCTGAACCAGCAATTTAAGGGCAAATTTAGCGATTTTCCACTTTTTGTTTGTTTCCTTTTTATGTTTCTGTTGACAAAAAGTTCACAACATTTAATATAATAAACAAAATCATAACAGCAGAAAAGCTGAAAAAAAGTTTCCAACATTTGCTGTTTCTTTCTATCAATTAAATGAATAAAAAATGTAGTGTCATAAGGGCTTAATAGACTCTATTTAATCTAGAAAAATTAACTTCTTTGAGCGGTTTACACTTTGGTGGTATCGTTCGTCCCTTTTTTCAAATCTGAAGCAGAAGATCGCGTTATGGTCAATTGTGATGTTTTTTGTTTTTTTTCTGGAAATGTTGTTGACATTGATCCGGGCAAGATGTGTTCAGGATCGCATTACGTACGACGACAGCAACCATCAACTTTTTGAAATCAAAATTTAGCGATAAGTAGATTTCAAGAAATGGAGCTCTCAATTGCTCTGCAAAGTTTTAAGATTTGATACCTTTTGATGACCTTCTGAAGTTCTTTATAAATTTCACTGTTTTGTACTGATAACCAGCAACACTTGACGCCTTAGAGGCCAACATTGTTCGTCTTATTTTCCTAGAGGGAAGCGAACTGACACCAAAGTAGTCCCGTTTAAGGTATTTCGTGCTTGAGAACGGTTCTAGTTCAAACACTTTATATGAATAAGACCTATCACTTTTACATGGAGTTGTCATTGGACGTGGACAATTGACACCATTTGACTAGTCACACATCTATTCTCAATGAAAGTGTTTCGTGCTAGTTACTTCAATGTAGTATTTATTATTTCAATAACCAAATTTTAGAGAGTCCCACAAAAATGTGACACAACACCGGTGAAGACTGTTCTGTAATTCATTACTTTTCCTACCTTTTTATTTTTCATAAACCAGTTAAATGATTGGTTTTCCTTTCACTGGTCATGAGTTCTTTACTTTTTAAACTTGTTCTATTTTCACATAAAACAAATCCCAGTATTAAATTAAAGAACAAAATTTTAGAGAGTCCCACAAAAATGTGACACAACACCGGTGAAGACTGTTCTGTAATTCATTACTTTTCCTACCTTTTTGTTCTTCATATACCTGTTAAATTATGGTCATAAGTTATAACCGTTTGTAACTGTTCTAGTTTTACAAATCCCAGGACCAGTCTGTTGGAACAATCGACACAAATTTCCCGCAGGGTTTTTACAAACTGCATACATGCTCGATTTATTTTTACAATTTAAATTTCTATCGATATTAAAAAACTTCACTTATATTGAGTAAGAAATTTATTAATTTGTTTGGTTATTTATATTTGTTATCCTAAAATTTGTTGAATACAGCTCAAACAAGATCTTATTGTAGTGAAACTGTCTAGAGTCACTAGCGGGAAGCGAACCAGATCTACCCTTTTTAGCCATTTTATTATTATTTAGTAATGTTTTTAAAATAGTTTTATTTATATTTCTTCAGTTCTCACCAAATTTACTTTTTTTTATTCTTACAGCTTTTTTACTACTAAACCAACAAGATCACTTTGCTCATAACCAAAGGTAAGTAAAACATAAAAACAGTTTCATTAACCAAACTATCTTGAAGGAAAATTATACATTTTTTTCTATAGAGACATTTTTTTCTTTTTGTAAATGATTCTTTTCAACAAAAGGCATTATTGTTTAAAATCCTATCTTTATTAACTAAAATCATAAACATCAAACATTAAACGCCATTAAATGCCCTTAAGCAAAACTCCAAATCAAACAAAAACAGTCGTAATACAAAATTACAGCCAACATACTCTCATCTACTAAAAATATCAGTTTACGTATCCCTGTTTCTTAAAAAACACGCCAACACTTTAAATATTTTACCACGAGCGATACAACACGAAACGTAAATTTAAAAAAAAAAAAAAGAAAAAAACTGATTCCAGAAAACAACAACTTCAAAAACAAATCAACAATTTTGAACGCATTCATGCAATATCAAAGAATGCGTATCATTTGGGTATCTTTAAGGTAGAAAATGAACACTGCAAAAAGAGAGACTTTGGCACAGATTTTCATTATCAAAGAAAGATCACATACAGACTGCTTGTTGGCTGGCTGGGCAGGCTGACAGACTACCGACTGACATAAATAATAGAGAACAAGTTAAAGACATAATGGTAATACAAACAGTAAACAAGTGCATTGTTATCTTATGTCTTGGTTCTATTTTATAGTTCTTACAAGGAGCACAATGGGCTAGGACCAAAAGCTTAGTATATACTTTAAGATTTGTCCCACATAAGTGACATGTTTGTAGGCTTGCCAAAATTTTTTGGTCGACAATTAAGAAATGAGTTCGTCTCTTTCTCTTTTGAGGCCAAAAATGCATAAATGCATACCTTTCTTATAACCTTAGTTTACAGCTGGTAATTTTAGTAAAGCAACATCGGATTATGTTTGAAAGGTAAAGCTTACAATCAGAAATGGCCTTTTGAGGTGATATGAAAATGGTGGTGCATTATTTAAATACTTAAGGTCCCGATATTTTAGATTTGTATAAAAGAGCTAAACTTTTTTTATAAGATTTTTAGCATCAATATTATACTAATGACTTGCAGCCTTCCGTCGAAAAATAGTGCCGATAACGAAAACACATTCGGAATTAAGGCCAATAGCTATTCTGTCTACTTTATATTGTATTAAGCGAAGAAAAAATATATAATGTAAACGCTGCTAAATACCTTGGGCTGATTTTCAATAAAAACCTCGCTTGGACAAATTATGTTAACACACTCGTAGCTCAACCTTATAAAAAGCGGAGTTGTCTTTGTTCAATACAAGACTTTAATGACAGAAAGGCGTCATAACGCTGATATATCTTGACATAAGAACTATGACAAGTGTCTTAGTTTTTGAACCCATGACACTTTTCGCCACTGTCATATCAGGGTCAAGAATTTAAATTATTGTCCCCAAATCTCAAAAATGACGAATCGGAGTCGGTTTAATAAATAATATCATCAGTGCGATGACTCAGTAACATCGGAGGAAAGACTAATTGGACAAACTGTCATTAAAATGACTCATCGGGATTGACTTGGGTCAAAGTGAGACACATTTTTCCGAAAAAAAATCCCGGAAAATTTGTGCAGGATTTTTTTAATTTAATTATGGTAAATTTACTGCTGATGTAATGGTTAATAAAAAATACACCTTAGCCGTTAGGCAAAATAGTCTTAAGCCAAAAAAAAACGCATTTTGAGTTTTTGATTAGATTTAATTAAATTTCTTTCTCTTTTGTTTGGTTTAAATCACTTTAGTCGATCACAACATCCTTCTAATCATTTTCATCTGCTCTAACGAAAAGTCTATGAAATACTCCAAGTAAATATTTAACAATTTAACATAACAAAAAACTACACTTTCTGACTTAAGACAGTTTTGCCAAACGCCAAAGAGATGCCAATTCATATCCTATAAGTAAGGCAATATTTAATATTTAATGCTCTGAAATTTCGAAAGAAGAAAAGTAAAGATGTACAGAATATTTAATTTGTTTAAAGTCGATTAAAGCGAAAAAAAGTTGTTCCCACTTGCTTCAAAAAATTTAATGATTTTATATGCAGAGCAGCTGTATAAAAGATTTTTTCGGATAAGATTCTGTAAGAGATGATGACAAAAGTTATTAATTTTGTAAACTCTTATTCGATACGAAGAAAATCATTTTTTAAAAAAGGAATTACAACTTTTAAAGGAAGTGATAAGAAAATAAAAGCATCCGTAGAAAGGAAACGTGTTTTTTTTAATTGATAAAAATCAAATGGGCTTTCAAACGATTCTTTAAAGTTGGCTTTTGGAAATTTACACCGAATTTTATGTAATTATTAGTTCTCTGCTATAGTTTTTTAAGTTTTTATTCCTGCACCCTCCTAATGTCACAGAACGGAAGTTTTTATTATTCCAAACGTTATTGCACATTAAAAAGAGAACCAAAACGTCTTTTTGCTAAAACTTTCTTAAAAATCCTACAAAATACATAATTGAAATTTTGCCCATGTGTACTTTTGAGCATGAATATCTTAAGGTGCCACTAACTCCTTTTTCCTTTTTGCCACAGAAATAAAAAAGTTAAATGCATTTATAAACTTATTTAATTAATCTCAGGTAATGTTATTTGCGCAAATGCGGGAATTCCCGGGATTCCGGGAAATAGAAAAATAAATCCCGCTTTCCAGGGAAATAAAAAAGTACGGGAAAAGAAAACCCCTACTCATAGCACATGTTTGTTTCACTTTTGATGAACTCTTAATTATAAGAAACCAGCAACATGCCCCATATAATTTAATAAAATATAATATGGGAATTTTTGGTTCTTATTTTACTTTTAAAACATGAAAAATATGTATGGCTTTCTTTTTGTAGTGTTGTTGTTGTTTCTTTTACACAAACACATGTAATCTTTATTTTAAATTGTAACCTTTTCGCTCTTCTTCTTTTTGGTGTTGATGCCAAATATAAAAATGAAATGTCACCAACATAAATTTTATATATTTTAAAAAGTTTTTTTTTTGTTATTTTGCTTTCCTATACAAGTTTTAAAGATGTGTCTAAAAATTACAATAGTGGATGAAACAATAACATCCCAGTAAGAAATGGGGCTTACTGGTAAGCAGTTTTGTAAAGAAGAGCAGCACAATACCTCCATATAAACCTGCTTACAAAAAGGCATGATTGTTATATGGCGAATTCCCACTTGGAAGCACTACTTTTTCCTCTCTGCTAAAAAACCTTTTGATGACTGATTGCGTTATAAAAAATGTAATTTTTATGTTCGGTAATATCTCGGAAATGATCGTAAATACATTTTAAAATCATTGCAATGCATTAAGTATAACAAAATTGTATGATGACGTTCGTCATTGGATTGATGAGACTGTTTGCCTTATTGATGACATTTGTAATAACTTTGATGCCACAATTCTGAAGTTAGGGCATTATCAATTTTAAGATGCATTTTTCTATGAGTTTATACTGCTTTAAATATTTGGCAAATGATTGCAAAATCGTGTCTTCTTCCTGGTTTCATGTATGGTTTTGAACTTTTCGCAAATTGCGAATCTCTCAGCAAAACATCTACTGCAAATAATAACAGTATGAACTTATATCAGACACACTAGACTACTCATCAGTACGCACCCACATTCGTAAACATACAGAAACTTGTATGCACAGTTGTTGTATCTGCGCACGTCTTTAGTGGAAAAGTTAAAAGCCAATTGTTTTGCTTTAACTCTTTGTCTCTTAAAATGTATTTGTTTTGATTTTGCTCATGTGAAAAATAATAAAGAAGTTTTGAAAATTTTCATTATGGACCTACGACTCTAATATTTTGAGACAGAATTCCTATAAAAGTTTTCGTGCCTAAACATATTTTCCTAACAAAACTTTTGCTAGACGTTACGGAAGAATTTAAAATAGAGTTATGGTGGTTCTTACAGCCAAGAATTTTCTCAGGTTCCAAATCATTGAAAAACATTTTAAAAGTATTGTTTGAAACGATTTCATTCCAAATGACTAAAAATCTATTTTTCACTCATAAGACGATTTTAAGTCAGTTAAAATACTAAGCGAAACTAACTTATAAACGATTATTAAATTTAACAAAGGTTTATTAAGTCAATCTTTCATAGAAAATTTGTGTTTCAAACCTTTTTTAAACTAAATACTTTTTTATGAATACGGCAGTAAAAGTTTAATTGTAAAGTACTGCAGCCATTTCATAGCTGGTTTTAACAAGTTCTCTTCCCTCTTTAAAACCTACTGTTATTTCACAAGAGCTAAGTGATCATAATTTCGATATTAATGGATTCGGAAAAATTAATTACAATATGAGCAATCCTGCACTTATATTCTTCACTTTTGTATGGCCTTATAATTTTACGTAGGTAGAACTAATAAAAAGTTGGAGTAAAAACTAAACGTGCTGAATTTTTAACTAAGCCTCACACAACAATAATAACCTTAATAAAAAAAATGTAACAGGATGAAGCCTTGTCAGCAGAACTGACCGCGAAAGAGTCTTAAATATATCATTCTGAAAAGCCAACGATAATCACCGAATATGATTTTAATTTTTAACTGATATAAACGATTTAGTTTTCTGATTAATTTTTAAAATTAAATTTTATCTTATTTCACCCCATTGTGAAACAACAATAACTAATATATGAATTCCTCTTTTTCAGAAATATGATTTAGAAAAATGTTCTTAAATTTTTGTTGAGTTTTTTTTACATTCAATTATCCTTTAGGCATTTTAGAAATGTTGTAGTTAATTTTATTACTGTCTAGTTATAAATTTTTATGTGATTTTATGTTTCCAATTTGTGTTATTTGTTGACTAAAGTATAGTGTTTCCATCAGCCGTAGTTAGTGGTAGTCCAAACTATAGTTATCTTTAAATTGGGCAAGAAAAATTATAAAAAATTAAATTTTTTTTAAATAACTTATACACTAATATGAAGTATTTTATACTAAATTTAATTTAAAAATCTATGGACTAGATAGTATTGCTGGAAAATATTTTTTATAGCGGTTAATTCTTTAGTAGTATTCAGGCTAGAAATGTACTATATATATATAATATAAAATAACTGCCAACTATTTATTAACTTTTAAAGTCAAGATATATGAGGCGATAAGCATAGATTTTGGGTGGAGTCATAAGGAGTTCCCAAAGAAGCTTCTGTCTATAAGTCACTCAGGCGGAGAGTTGCAAAGCAACTGCCCATAGGTCTCATCATTGATCTATCAGAATCTGCATTGTTTGGTTATGACATTTCCTATCTGAGACCACAGGGCTTAGTGAATAGACCTGTAAGTACCCTTCGCTTTACTTTTTTTCCATTTACCACGGGATGTACTCAGAAATCTTTTAGTTTGCCAAAGCCGAGGAATATTCGTTCATTATGGAACAAATTCTTGTTCGGACCATCTCTCTCTAATCAGTATACAGGGATACCGATTACCCAGCAAAAATTTTATAAGATTTGGAAGCAATAACACGTCTACTGCATCCCAACCGCTTCCTTTTTTGTTTCTAAAAATTACTGCCTCACTCTACTGCTGTAAGATAAGGCATACCATCCTACATTTCTTAAATACGGTGCTAAATACTAGAAGAGAATTGCTGTTTATTCGATTTTTATACCCTCCACCACAATTAGTTGAGAAGAGGGTATATTAAGTTTGTCATTTCGTGAGAAACTTTTTTAGTATTCATCTCAGGCTCCATAAAGTGTATGTATATATTCTGGGTCCTTGAGTGATTCTAAGTCGATTTAGCCATGCACGTCTGTCTGTCCGTCTATCCGTCTGTTGAAAACACGCTCACTTTAGAACAACTCAAAATAAATGAACAAACTTGGTACCAAATTGCTTGTAGTTATCCTAAGCAGTTTGGGATTGAAATTTAGCAAAATCGGTGCAGTAGGACCAGAGCTATGAATCAAAATGTGGAACCACCACCTAAAAAAATAATTATTTTGTTACAAAAAATAACATAAATGGTGGAACAAGGCACGGAATGAGATAAGATTTGTTTTATTCGACTGGAAATCACGCTGCAAAATTTCGTGAAGATCCGTCCATAATTTACCTTAGGCCCCATCTAAACACTACTTTCAGAAAACAGTTTAGTACGCCTAAAGCCGTAATAAATAATGCTATCAAAATAAAATTAAATACTTCACTACTCACACTAATAAGTTTCGTGATGCTCGGTTCATAATTTACTATAGGCCCCATATAAAGCCCACTGAGCTGTCGGTGGAGGGTATCAAAGATTCGGCACAGCCGAATATAGCACTCTAACTTGTTTAAAATTACATTTCTTCTTCTTTATTGAAGAAGTGAAACCATTTATTCCTCTGATAAAAAAATAAAAAATTTGAAACTTAATATTACAAAAAATAGTACGTAATTATTATAAAACTATAATCATTTTATTCAAAGCATGTTCGGAGGCAACCATAATATGATTGCGGCTTCTTGATGGAGGACGAATTCAAACATAATATGGTTGTCGGTGACAATAATATTGTTAACTGAATTGTGGGGAAACAATTGTTTAAAATTTACTTGCAAATAAATTATTTTTTACATTATTGTTTTTAATCAAACTTTCATTGATCAATAATTATATGTTTAAAATTTTCTTTTAAAATAGTTTTGTTGGAGGTGGCCATATTTAAACCCGTTTTTCTCTGGGTGTAGAACGAAGTCATACAAAGTCATTACAATGAGAAGGATATTTCAACCTTCATTGACTACATCGGGCTTCATTACTTTATTGCAGTTGTTAAAATTTATTTAGAAGCGAAGTTTTTATAAGCTCTTAATGAAAAATCCCAAAATAGGTTTGAATAGTCCATAATTAATTTTAAAGCCTATTCCATTTTTTTTTATAATTAAACTTCAATAATGAATGGGGCGGCAAAACTACCTTATTTTGCGCGGCAGTATTAAAGAACGTAGAAAACAAGCATTTTCGCACTAACTATCTAGTTAAGACGTTGTAAAATATTAATGGGCTTGGAAAATATACTTAATTACTTGCTTAACGCGTTGTTGGTCCCGGCCTGCTTAAAAATGTACTCCATGCGCTTTGATTTTTAATGGCTTAACTTTTGAAATGCTTGCTAAGTTCATTACAACAACTGTTTGCAAGTTTAAGTTTATTTCAAGGCTTAAGCTATTTTCCTTATTTACAGCGGCTCTAAGGCAAACCAATTTTACGTTGATATTTTATAAGTATAATTCAGAACTACGTAGCACTCAACTAAAGGCATTTAATGGCCTTTTTCAAAAATTTGGGAGCTATCACCCGAATTTTTCTGAAATAATATTGGGGTACTCTTTGAAGCTTATGATGATACGATATTGAGGATCGCCGATGGTAATTACATCAGACTTTATCCTAGAAATGTAGACCACTAATCCTCAAAGATAACATTCCATACCAAACTGCATTCCTAAACAGGGTGTTAATGCCTTGATTTCAAAAATGTAGAATCCGATGATTTCTCAGTGCCTCTGCTGATCTACTTCATACTTGAAGATGTCTTTATCCCGTTGATGTTCGGTATTCAATATAAAATTCAACTGTTTTATTCCTTTTTTTAAATTCATTTATTTAATAACATTTTGTTTATAGTCATTGAAATCTTATATCTAATACCGCGAAGCCTTTGGGCTTGTCAATTGTTTTATATCTTTGTTACTTTGTTACCTTTTTTATTTTGAATTTTCGATTTCTATTTTAAAACAATTTTCAAAAAATAAGAAAAGAATCATATTGAATTAATAAAATAATAGACCATTTTAGAGCTTTCGTGTCTTTTGGGCCACCCTGTACAAAATATTATTTTCAAGTAAAATAAAACTGTTTAACATTTCTGTCATAAACATATTTCCTTATTCATACGCTTAAAAAACACTTTTATAACTATTTTTTAATTGTTATTTTTTAACATATTTTTTTATTATTAAGAACGAAAGTGTTTTTTAAGTATTTCGTTCACATTTTAGTTTCTCTTTGGAACTAATTAATACAAATTATTAGCAGCAATTAACAAATTTTAACCAGTTAGAGTGTAATTAATTCGTTTTGCATACAGAAATACAAATATTTGCCAATAAATTAACCTGAACCACATAAAAGAGAATAAAACTATTAAACAAAAAAAAATATGAACATTAGAAAAAAATTTCTACCAAACGCTTTTATTGCCCTGCACAGTAGAGTACAAATATATATTTGTGTAATATTTGGATTTTATAAACTATTAGAGATTTGTTTATTTCACCAATCGTTGTATCCAGTATGAAGTCACTATCTTTCAGTTCTTTTCGTAATACGTTAAGGCGATCTTAAGGTTTATCAAAAGATAAGATTGGTTAGTCTTAAAAAAACTTAGTCTATTGGGAATTGTGTTGTGGTTGCTATCATCAGCTCAAGAAAAGCTAGAAAAATTTGTTGTTCTCTTTTGAATATTTTGGTTTCCTGATTTCTTATAGATTATTGATTTTATGGTTAAGTCTAGCTGGAACTTAAATAAGACCATATTGTTAATTTAAAATCAGAAAACTCTGTTTTAAATATATTTTTGATCGTGACAAGCAATGTATATTAACCAGTGTTCGAAAATAAACAGTACACTATTTAGCGTTCGGCTCACACACCCAAAAAAATTGTGTGGACGAGCACAACCCTTAATACCGTTCGTAACTATTTTCAATAAAGAGCCGAGCATTATATATTGTTCTGTTCTTCGTTAAAGAAAACAGAACAATTGTAGTGATACTGTAGACAAACATTATATTTTAATGTTCTATAATGTTTCTTTTTTGACATTGATAAAGAAATGAACAATCAAACAATTTAAGCAACGGCCGCAGCAGCTTGTGTGTGTTTTGTGTATATGTTTTGCTTGTGTACAATTGTACAATTATTTTACTGGCTTTTGGTTTTTTGTACGTGTATTTTGTTTTTGTAAACAAGTTTTGGTTTTTTTTACCAGCCAGTGCTGCCAACATGCGCGAACTCACAAGCTACAACCAATTTTGAAAAACTTAACCTGGATTTAAATTCAGCACCTCAAATAACGTCAAGATTTGTTGTCATCTGCTCTGATCAAAAAGTTGACCGGAAGTAAATGTGTTGACGATTTCATCAATAGTATTGCGTAAAAGCTGCTAATATGGGCGATTATGCGCACCGTAAACTTGACAAAGTGCACTATAAGTTTGGCGAACCGAGCGCGAATTTTGGACGATTTGTAAACGTTTTTCTGGGGTAAGTCTTTGGATGGTGATTTGCCAAAGTAAAGTGAAAAGTCAGAGACACATCATTCGTATGACAGCTATTCTCACAGTTATCACTATCGAAAATTCTGTATGTCTAGAAAAAACACACTTGTTTAGTAAAAAAGTGTGAGTGTTTTGAAACTTGAAGCAAAACTTGACAGTGTAACCCACAATAATACTTTTCATTCGATCAGGGTTGCATTTTATTTCATGTGTGAGTGTTCGTACTTTGTCTGATGGTGGGAATACAAACTGTTATGTTAAATTAGATTTTTTGACAGTCGCAACAAAACTCATTAGATTTCTATCTCACAAAGTATTATGGAATACGTAAGACTTGTGAGGTATTGTAAAATAGCCTTTAGTTAAATAAAAGTAATGTTTATAACTAATTTCTGTGTATTGAAAAAAAAATAAAAAAGAACACAACTATACAACAACGCATCTTAATGCCATTTTTAAACATAAATTTCAGGCATTTAGAAAAAAAAGATTTAAATCAAAGTATTCTTTTTCGTAATTTTATGATATCGGAAACACGGCAATACTGTATTCACATATTTTTAAAAATAAACATAACTTTTTATAAAGATTTCATAAAAGTTAAATAAAGAAAAAATTATAAAGTTAATTGATTTATAGCGTAGCCATGAGGAGAGTCTATAGATGCAACAATTTGAAAATAAAAGCTAGAAGTTTAGTTGATGGCGACATTTTAAACATTTGTCTCTTCCCTTGTCTTATTAATGACCAACTATCAGGCTTAATAATTCTTTTATCATTTCACTTTTAGTCTTTATTCATAAAAGTCAAATTAAGATGTGCAACACTGAAGAAAAAATAATAAATGACAGATTCTAAAGATATTTTCATTAACCGGGAATTTATAAACACCTATACATACACACATACATATATTCGTCAGTGTGTGCCAAACAACCATTAATTGCTTAGGAAAATCTAAAAAAAGTTAAAAAAAAAAACTCAAGAACGGTTGGCCAAAAAGCGCATAAGACCAAGAAAATATTTAAAACACTAGCAACATGCTAAATTGTCGATTGAATAGTTTTGAAAATGTTTAACATATTTTTATGGCAATTTTTCATGCTAAAAAGAAATGTAAGAAATTTAAATAAATGATTTTGTTAAAATTTTAGAATAGCGCAGGCAGAAAAGTAGAATGGAGAGGCAGAAGGATTATGGCAAAACTGTGCAACTTACAGCTAACAGGTTTATTTTCGCAAATAATGTTTGTCTTTAAGGTTAAATAAATATAAATACGTTTACAAATAAAGATATTTAGAAGGAAAAAAACAATCATTTGTTAAAAATGGCGATGAAAATAAAAAAAGAAGTGCATCAATGAAGTCAAGAAGATTTTGCACAGCTCGCAGATGTATGCTGAATAATAATAATAATAAAATATAGCATTTGCTATAATTGAGTTGACCTTTTTCTTTTTAAACGTTTTATTTTGTAGCACTTAGTGATATTTATATTAATTATTATGCTAAGCATTTTATGTTTTACTTACTTGTTTGTTTACTTTCCATTTTACTTTTAATAAAACTCTTTAACTCTTAAACTTCAGTAAAATCTTGGTTCATAAAAAAATTTTAAGTAATAATTTTTTTAAGTTTAATATTTTTGCTATTTTTTCACAAAACTTCTAATGCGTTTTGGACAATTAGGTATTTATATTGAAATCTCGCATGCTTAATGCATATTTTTAAATATTAATTATTAACATTAACACTGAATACTGCGCTAATTATTTTGAGAATATTAATACACTTAGAAAGATTAATTTGAATTAAGCAGCTATCAGGCTTTTTACTTCAAATTTGAACCAAAGAATTAACAGTTGCAGCATTGAGCAGAATCATTAGCTGAAAATTTGCGTCTTCTTCGCTTTTTTTATGCTGAAAATCTGACTTTTCCAAAACTGTTATGCCAAATTCTAGTTTAACTCAGGCATTTTTCAGTATTTTTTTATGATCGTTTCTTTTTTTCAATAACCTTTAAAACATTCAAGACTTAAACCTTTCACGGTTCATGTTTCTTTATTCTACTTCATGTAATGCTGTAGACCCAGTTAACTTTACTAAGGAAGCAGGCAGCAATGCTTTCTTATATCCTCTTTAACGACATTGGGATACATAATGAGTTTAGCCGATAGTAAATCGACGGCACCACATGTCGTTGCAAAATTAATATAACTATCTCTTTCGATCACCAGATCCAGAAGAAAATGGTTAACAACTAACCCTGCCAAATTGACAGACTTTACTAGCAAAATATTTTTCATTTCATTTAATTTTATTTATTTATTCATTGTGGATCTCAAATCCTCTGGAATACACTTGGCTTAGCTTAAGATTATACATAATTTTTTTTATATATAAAAATGAATTAACATATTAGTAAAAATTCTAAATAAACTGTAGTTTACAAAAATTTAACAAAATCCTTAGTTTAATAAAAACCTAGACGTCACAACCCAGTACCTTAACCACGTAGGAAGTCATATGTCTCTGATCCCTAAAAGAAAGACCATAAATATATGGTACGACCCTATTAAAACTTGATTGAAGTTTAAAAATATTATGTTGCGATACTCCCGAAAATATTTTCAACCCATCCAAAAGTATTCAATCTAGATGTAAATTGATTAATTTGTATATAGAAATTGAACGCGTTATCAATACAAACACCAAAAGTCTTATAATAAGACACAAAATCTATTTGTTCATTATTCAAAATCATGCAAGGATTGTTAATATGCTGAGAGAACCACATAGCTCGAGTTTTCGAAGGATTCAATTTAAGAAAATTTGTTCTGGACCAATCCACAATGCGCTGTAAGTCAAGGATAACATTGCCCTGTAAGTGCGGAGTTCCCATACCCCTGGCACCAGCTAGAATTTGATGTCATTAGCATATGTGTGTCTAATCACCAGAATCGAATCTGCTGATACAAATCATTCACGTAAGCCAATTAATATACACGATCATCGGTGTTGCCAAAACTTAATGACCAAAAATGGCTAAATTTAGGGGGAAAATGGCTAAAAATGGCTAAAATTTTTTTATAAATAAAAACACGTAAAAATTCAATAACAAACCAGTAATAATTCATCTAAAGCTGTTTACGATGAAAATGTAAGTAAATATCAATTTCTTAAACAAGAATAAACGTAAATTAATATTTTGAAAGATATTTAAAAAATGAATCATCGATAAATTCGATCTCGTTAATGTTCATCTCATAGGAATCACTAGACTCTATTAGTTTTTACTAATTTGAAGGTAAATCATAATCACTACATTATTTACCCAACCTTTTGAGTCCAGATCTGGTGATACCGTACACCACATGAGAACCTATATGTTCTAATGCACGAAAATAATAAGAACCTTTGATGCCGCCGTAGCTTTTAACCAGAAATGTGTTTCTTCACTAAACACAAGTATTTGATCAAAATTCTAATCTTCGGCCAGTTTCAAATGATCATAATCAACAAAAATGCGTCGCAAACGATGGTTGTTTGGCTTTAATTCTTGTACGAGCTGTATGTTATAGGCACGTCAACCAGGATTCTTACGCAAAATTTTCTACGTAGTCCAAAAACAAAGACCAATATTTCGGCGTGTTCCTCAATACTTCGCGCTACAGCAGCAATATTTGTTTCGGTATTACATTTCTTTGGCATGTTATTATAATTAATAAACATTTAAAATTGTATCAAATATAAAACAATATTTAATTAATACGTTAGATTTTGATCAAACGGGGTTTCAGTCAAATAGTTTTTGCTGTGAAGCTGAAAATAATGGGGTACAAATGTGCCGTGGTTTTGTGGTTGCATACGTGTCATCTTTGGAAGTTTATTGTTGTGGAACTGGTTAACCGAATTTCATGAATGGTCAATAAAACAATTAAAAAACACTTGAATTTTCTAAATCTGAAGTTTTAATACTGAATTTGTATTGGTTGTGCAGCTAGAAACGTTGAAAGTTGCTAGTGGGCACACAGGTACCCGGTTATGCGTTCTACGGTTAAACGCAAACTATTCCGGACATTTAGTGATATAAATTTATAACAACCTAGTTTCCATCATATTGGAAAACCTCTTTTTAGCATGAAAACGCAGAGAGAAACTACCGGGCGGGAAGACGGTCATGGTTAAATCAAATCTGCAGAGTAGCATGCTACTCATAGGGATCCATAATGGGTTAAAAGGCCCATATTGTCCTAACGGAGTGTGGTAAAGAGTATGTTATTCATAGGAAATTTGTACAAATTTTGGTACGATGAGCTTGGAAATGAAGATGGGGAAAATGTTTATTTATTATTGACATTATTTTATCTTATCCCAACAAAAGCCGCACTGCAAGGCTTAAAAGTCCTGCATTTGAAAATTAGTTTTTTTTTTACTTTACTCTGTGTTATAGAAGCAAAAAATTTAAATTTTTTATTCCAAACATTTCCAGCTTTTACGTGTACAGACATCTAGATAATATGCAAATTTTAAAATATGAAAAGAAAAATAGAAAGTTTCAAATGTTCTTTACAAATTTCCATCTCAAAACTTGAAAAGTTTCAAAAGCATTTATAATTTAATTATAGAGTTCTACGCCAAGTGCACAACAGATGTAAATGTACGTACTCGTATTTGAAAAAAATACTTCCAACAAAATTTTGTATTTTTTGCTTTTTATTTTCATTCACCGTAAATAACAAGTACTTTTTACTAACTGTGAAATTGAAAAAGTAGAACCAGTAATTAGTATTGTTTTCAGTTTTTAACTTTTTTTTTATATTTTAGTAATATTTTTCTGTTATTTTTTTTTTTTTTTTTTTGGTATTTTTATAAAGTGTATACTCTACTCATGTGTGCATAATTTTTATAAAACTTTTTCTTTTTGTTGAAATAAAGTTTAACTAGAGCACAATATAATTGAAAAGAAAACAAATCAAGTCAATGTCCAATGATTAATGGTTATTGGCATATTTAAGTCTCTTAGTTATAATTAACCGAATTATACAAATATTTTCTTACGAAAAGTGCGAAAACAAATGGATTTTGCAAAGAATATATGTAACCTAGAACTGTGAAAGGTCGAAAATTTGAAAGTATCGGTGATTTATAATTTCTAAGTAAATGAGTAGTTTTGATATTAAAAAAAAAATGTATATGGAAATGATATTTCAATTCTTAATGTTTTTCGATTCATATCAATACCAGGGCTGTGGAGTCGTCCGAAAAAAGTGCTAACTCCGACTCCGACTCCAAATGCTGAAATTTTTTAAGTGCGACTCCGACTCCTAC
Organism: Pollenia labialis; assembly: GCA_949318255.1. Lineage (NCBI taxonomy): Eukaryota > Metazoa > Arthropoda > Insecta > Diptera > Polleniidae > Pollenia > Pollenia labialis. The sequence goes on from OX439139.1 coordinate 110,037,500, forward strand.
TCCGACTCCTACACCGACTCCGACTCCGACACCGACACCGACTCCTACTCCGACTCCTACACCGACTCCGACTCCGACACCGACTCCTACTCCGACTCCTACTATAATCTTGATGCTAAATGTATATTAGACTCAGTGATGTTAACTTTTATTTTTTCATTACCGTACGGCCTTCTAAGAATTAGAGTTTTTGAGAAGCAATTACCGTACGCAAACATTAATGTGCTGTTTCCAAATGACAGGCGATTGATTGTGCAGCAAAATTTATCAGGGGTGTGCTGGAAATCGCAAACGCAAAACGCAAGAATTTGGAAGTTGTTTTTAATAAACTTTAAACCTAATTCTTATAATTTTTGGTTTAAAATCCTGTTTAATAGGAAAATATTTGTTAAATATTTGTCATAGAATTCTTTTATTACAAATATCTTATTTAAAAACGACTTTTAAAATTATTGCGTTTTACGTTTGCGATTTCCAACACACCCCTGTATTATATGAAAAGCACTCAGTCCATCGCCTGTCATTTGGAAACAGCACATAAGAGCAGTATTCATAAACCATTTATTTAAATTTTAAATGTGTTTTAAGAAGATAATTTTTATTTTAGGAAAATTTTTTTAAATTTTTTATGCCGAAAAACTTTGAAGTCGGAGTCGCGAGTTTTTGTGGGTAATACGACTCCGACTCCGACTCCGGCACAAAAACATCAACTCCGACTCTTCAACTCCGACTCCGACTCCACAGCCCTGATCAATACTATTGCAAGTGCAAATGGCATTCATTGCACTTGACTGTTGTTACCTGTAACTTCTCTTTTATTCTGGGAATAGATGAATTCTGCTTCACTTACGGAGCATATATTTAAGCATATTTCAAGCATATTGTTGTAAATCGGTTAAAGCAGCTCTAAACTATAAAGTGTGTAAGGTAAAACTACTGCTTTCAAAGCAAATCTTTAGCCTTGTCGCATATTCTGAAAAATTTTTCTGGTGACTTTCCTTAAATTTCAACAAATGCAGAACATTAAGGCCCTAATTAATGGCAACGCAACGCCAAAGCAATACTAACAATGCAATGTAATTGAAAAATTTAAATTGTACCCACACCACAATAATGGAGAATGTTTTATGCGTTTGAGCTGAGTTGTGTAACACTAATAAATATTGGCCCAGACCCACCTTCTAGTATACCGATAGACTTAAAAGCACTCTCTGAGTCGGTCTAACGATGTCGGACCGTCCGGCAGGCTGGTTTTATGTCAATGAAACTTTATGCACAAAGTACAGGTCGCAATTTTGAAGATAACAAGATGCTACATACGTTTTAATTGTCATAAGGACGTAGCCAATGGTAAGTGGTGAGAATCGGTTCATAATTTTCTACGGCCAAATACAAACTTTTTTCCGGATAATTTTTTGTGCCCATTAAACCTTTTTTATTATGGTTTTTTCTCCAATACAAATACTACTCCAGAAAACAGCTTTTAATAACATGAGTTTCTTGTAAATGTGGTGGGGTTGATATTGACATACGTCCAATATAAACCCCTTAATATTTAAATAATATTTGGCACAACGAACTTTTACATGAATCTTAACGTCATAAAATAATTTTGTTCTGGCTAGTCCATGACTGCCGACGGGTCCCAAATAGGCTACGCCTTTACCTATTGCGGTGTAGGGTATCAACTATACTTTCTTACTTGTTTCAATATGAAAAATTGTCTCTCCCGTTGAAGTGATTTAAAATGTCCTTTCACCATGAAAATAAAAAAATAATAATTTTAAGGGCTGATATTGATTGTGAACCACACCTAAACGTCAAGTGTTTTTCTTCATTTCATTAGACATTTCCTAATTTCAGACTAACTCAATTTTAACCATGGAAAGATATACAATCGAGCGACGCGTTAAAGTTATTCAGGCTTATGTTGAAAATGGGCGTTCAAATCAAAATGCATATCGTGAACCTCGTAATTTGTTCGGTCAATCTAATCGTCCAATTGTGCGTACAATCGAAAAAATCGTGCACAGATTTGATCAGTTTGGATTCCGAAAGGATCATAGCACCATAGAACAGGTTCATCGCATAGTTACTCTTATCAGAAAGGGTTTCGAGGACAAACACTATTGATTATCACTCTTTATAGACATTTTTCAAGCCTTTGACAAAGTCTGGCACGATAGGCTTTTATATAAAATAGGGTCCTTGCTACCCCAAAATACCCACAACTTACTGCGAAATTATCTATTAGATCGTTCATTTGTAGTAAAATATAAAGATTATATCTCAGACCCAAGAAGAATCGCAGCAGGAGTTCCTCAAGGCAGTATACTTTGTCCTCTCATGTATATACTTTATACTTCAGATATGCCCACAAATAATGTGATACACACGTCAACTTTTGCTGACGATACAGCGTTCATAAGCGTACATAAAAATCCAGTAATTGCTTCTAGTCGTCTGCAGACTCATATTAAAGAACTCGAAAAATGGCTTAACAAATGGAAAATAAAAGTAAAGCCAACAAAGTGCGCACATGTTACTTTCACCTTGAGAAAGGGCGACTGCCCCAAACTAAATATTAATAACATCGTAATACCTCAACAATATCATATCAAATATCTTGGTTTACACCTCGATCGTCGCCCTTCCTGGTATCAACATATTGAATCCAAATCCACACAGCTCAAACTTAAAACACTACAGCTTCAGTGGCTTCTTTGCTCTCATTCTGCTCTCAACCTAAACTACAAGGATCTACTGTACAAAGCTATTATTAAGCCAATATGAACCTATGGTATCCAACTATGGGGAACAGCTTCTGCTTCTAATATAGAGAAACTACAAAGACGACAAAATAAAGTATTGCGACAAATTACTGGTGACCCATGGTATATTAGAAACGAGAATATTTCATTTGCTCGCGACGAAATAAAAACCTTCTGCTCCAAATATGTATGAAAACTGGCAACTCATCCGAATCCTCTTGCACAGGATCTACTGTAATGGACATATTCGCCTCAAAACGGTCGACACTTTGGCCATCGCGCAACTGCATGGAAGATGAACAATTTACGACACAAAAAATGGAGTTTCTATTTCAACGGCAATAGACCCAGAAATTATTAATTAATTTAAGATTTTTATACTTATTGTTATTTTCTTATTATAGAAAGATCCAATAAATAAATTGCAAGTTAAAAAAAAAAAAATTTGAGCAAACCACTGCATGCTCGTACAGCTCGTACTGCAGAAAATACTGCTGCCGTGCTCAACAACTTGGCGTCGTGCTCAACAATTGAACCTCTCACGCTCTTCGTTATGAACATTATGCATAACGACTTGCATTTACACGCTTACAAGGTGCAATTGACACTAAAGCCTCTTGACCATTCCAAACGTCGTCAATGGTCAGAATGGTGGCAAGAAATGGCAACAGATGATGGCACATTTTCACCTCAATGGATTCGTCAATAAGCAGAATTTTGCATTTAGGCGAATGATAATCCAAGAGTGATTGTCGAAAAACCTATCCACCCACAAAGAGCGACAGTTTGGTGCGATTTATGTGCTAGTGGCATCATCGCGCCGTATTTTTTCCAAAATGAGGCCGGTCAGGCAGTTACTGTGAATGTGTTCGCTATCGTGAGGTGATAACGAATTTTTTATGACCCGAATTGGAAGATATGGATATGGACGATATGGGGTTTCAACAGGACGGTGCCTTTTGCCAAACAGCCAACGAAACAATGGCACTTTTGCGCGACAAATTCAATGGCCGTGTTATCTTACGTGTCGGCGTTGTCAATTCGCCGCCAAGATCATGTGATTTGACACCGTTGGACTTTTTTCTTTGGGGTTATTTGAAAGAATATGTGTACGTCGATAAGCCATTATTAATTCAAGAGCTAAAGGAGGAGATAATTCGGCACATTGGCGGATATTTTGTTCCATATATAATTGAACCATCATAATAAAAAGAAATGGCAATAATTTCCTAAATAATTTGCGTTTTATTCAAAATTAAATCGGCCCTTAAAATTTAACCATCCTGTACTTTTATTTTTCTATTGATAAAGATATTTTATTGCTGGTTAAAAAAAACAAACTTAAAAGTTATTTTAATTACAGTCGTATATTTTGGCTACCTTTTTAACTTTTATAAAAATTATAATTTATTTACTAACTTTCATATAACCAATCTACAGATTCACTTAAAAATGCATTCGTTTTTTACATCATGCACAAAATAACTATGTAGATATCAAACTTAACCAACAAAAAAAAAGAAATAAAATTGCATAAAATTAATTTAAACTTCTGACACTGCAGATTAGCACTTTCATAAACCAAATTTGTGTTAATATATTTCCCTCTCACAATAAATTAAAAGAAATACCTGCATTATTTCGTGAATTCCGACATTTGTTAACATAAATCTCGTGTTCCTCATAATGTTCTCATAATATTGTCAATTTAGCTGTTGCTGCTGCTGCTGCTGCTGTAAATGATAATGTTGTTGTTCACAGTCATTTCCAAAATTACAGCCACGACAACAGAAATTGTTTGGAATTGAACGCCTCCGCCCTGGCACATTGGCAATCCGGAAAAAAGGCAACTGTTTGCAACAGAAACAACAACAGCAGCTTTTGGAAAAAAAAAACTTAGAATAATTCTCTTATGAGCGATTTAGTCACAAAGTTAAAACAAATTTTCGCGTATAAATCACCTTTTGCACCATGACCCAACGTGTTGCAACGACGACACACAACATCAACAACAATTACCAGAAAAGCAACGAGCAACCAGCAACGACAATCAGTAGTTCAACAAGAGACAACAATAATGTTTATGATGTTGTTGCTTTTGATGTCGAAGATGATGAAAAAATCAAATGCTGTAATGTTTTCGCCAGCCGCTGCTGCAGCATTAACTGTGATTACTTTGGGAACGACAACCATAAAAAGGTTCTGTCTTGCATCGCCAACAACAACAGCAACAACAAATGATCATTGCAGTTGGCAAAGGGAGGCAAAGATGCAGGCATGCAAAACGTTTTATGTTTAGCAGTTAAACGATATCAGAAGTGTGCATCTGGGAAGATTTTTTGGGTTGTTCATTTAAGTTTTTGCTTGTCTTGTCTCTATTTTCAAAAACTTGAAGACTGTATTATTCATTCAGCTTGCGTTTAGATCCTCAGCGCTGCTGGCTTGTTAAGGCGGTGGTGATGTTTATTGGTGCTTCGAAAAACTGTTCTAAAAAAGCATCGTTTTAAAACTAAGGCAGACAAGATTTAACTGCAAAACATGGCCCACAACTGTAAAGACACCAACTGCTAAAATATAAACAAACACCAAAAAAAAAAAATAAATCCAAAAAAAAAACCAGCAGCCCACAGTATTAGCAAATGATGGCACATAAAAGAAGACGAAAAAAGCGTGTTTGATTTTTTTTTAGCAGCAATTCTTGAATCGAAATTGTGCCAGTAGTGTATTCCTGGTACATAGAAACCGTTGCAAACATCACAAGCCGCATTCAGTAACAGTGAAAAAGTCAACTGCAGATGCACAATGTAAATTTTATAACAGGAGCTGAATTCAAAAAATTCAAGAAGCAAAAGGATCAGATTTAAAAGAGAAGTGTGACCAACAAAAGGATGTTTTATTCATCAGAAAATATATTGATCTTGGAAACATTAAATTATTAGTGGAGGGTGCTGAGTGAGTGAGTTTTTGGTCTTCAACTGGTACTTCTTTGTTCTTCAACTGGTCCTTTTTGAGTTTTCGTTATATTGTACTTAAATTTAAGCATGTATGGTCCTTTTTTAATATTCGGTAACATTGGACCTAAAACAATAAAAACAAACAGGTATGGTCCTGAGTGAATAAGAAACTATAATCGGGAACTTTTTGGTACTTTTTCGTTCTATTTAACCCTGGTTCTTATTTCAATTTTCGTTAATATCGGACCTAAAAACACGAAATTAAACCGGCACAATCATGTGTGGATGATAATTTGTAAGAGGGAACTTTTTGGTACTTTTTCGTTCTACAACTGGCACTTCTTTATTTTTCGTTAATATTGCACCTAGAAACATTAACTTTAACCAGCAACGTCATGAGTGGATGAGAATCTGTAAGAGGGAACTTTTTGTTACTTTTTTGGTCTTCAACTGGTACTTTTTTGTTCTTCAACTAGTACTTTTTGATTTTTCGTTATATTGGACTTAGAAACATAAAATTAAGAATGTATGGTTCTGAGTGAATAAGAATCTGTAAGCGGGATGTTTGTGGTACTTTTTCGTTCTACAACTGGTACTTTTTTAATTTTCGTTACTATTGGCCCGAGAAATATAAAATTTAACAAGCAACGTCATTAGTGGATGAGAATCTGTAAGAGGGAACTTTTTGTTACTTTTTTGGTCTTAAACTGGTACTTTTTGAATTTTCGTTATATTGGACTTAGAAACATAAAATTAAGAATGTATGGTTCTGAGTGAATAAGAATCTGCAAGCGGGATGTTTGTGGGACTTTTTCGTTCTACAACTGGTACTTTTTTAATTTTCGTTACTATTGGCCCGAGAAATATAAAATTTAACAAGCCACGTCATTAGTGGATGAGAATCTGTAAGGGCACTGCTACACGTTCAATAAATATCGTGATACTAGAAATATCACGTAGCATGAAATATTGATGGATCGCGATCCATATCGCAGAATGGCCTAAAATATGAAATCCAGATCACGGATCATGGATCGCGTGATGAATATTGAACGTGTAGCATTTTCATGATATTAAATCATGACACGTCAGTAAAAAATGAGAAATAAAAGAAATAAAATAAAACACGAGGTGGAAAAAATTAAACAAATAAATAGTAAAAAAATTGACAAAATTTGTGTAAAGGTTATTGTTATAAAGGGTAATGGCAGAAGACATTGAAAGCGAGTGGGTTCTGCCGGTGGAATCGGAATTAACCAGTGAAAAAATTTTGGCTTTTTGGTCAAAATTTTTCTTTCCGCTTTTTCTTCAATGAAAAGGCTAGCTAAATAGCTAAACAGGCTCTCTCGCGACATTGATAAATTATTTATTTATTGAACGTATAGCAGTGCCCTAAGAGGGAACTTTTTAAAACTTTTTTGGTCTTCAACTGGTACTTTTTTGTTCTTCAACTGGTACTTTTTGATTTTTCGTTATATTGAACTTAGAAACATAAAATTAAGAATGTATGGTTCTGAGTGAATAAGAATCTGTAAGCGGGATGTTTGTGGTACTTTTTCGTTCTACAACTGGTACTATTTTAATTTTCGTTAATATTGGACCTAGAAGCATAAAATTAAACACACAGTGTCCTAATTGGATGATAATCTGTAAAAGGGACATTTTTGGTACTATTTTGTTTTTAAACGGGCTACTTTTTGATTTCCGTTACTATTAAACATGCAAGGTCCTAATTGAATGCGAATCTGTACTTTTCCGTTCTTCGGATGTTACTTTTAAGTAGGAGTCAGAGAATTATATATATATACAGTGTAACCTCGGTGAACGCAACAAATAGAAATTTTGGGCTTTTCCGATAACTGAGTTGTTGTGCAAACCAAGTCACAAATTTCTAGTTATATTTTTCTATTTAAAAGCAGCTTATTTTAAACCAATAAAGAATTTTATAAAAAATAACTAAGGTTAGCTTTTAATAATCGTATTTATTTAATCGAAATAAGGGTAAAAACAGAGAACAAACCTCTCAACTCTTTGGGATGATAGGGTGCATTGCCCCAAAGTAACAAAGCCGTTAACGGAAGTTGTTTGGAGGATAGAAAGGAGTTTACCTGAAACAACACTTTTAAACTACAGAATTAATAAAAACGAAAGCAATAATTTTGCCTTTGGTAAGCCATTGCTCAAAAAATTCTAAAGCCATCCAAGAGTTTTTGTTGGCATTGTAAACAATTCGCATATTGACAAATCCTTTAAATGCTCTTGGGTTTCGAGCTTTACCAATTACAAAAGGCTTAACTTTATGTGTTCCTATTGCATTGGTGTAAGCGGGAAATGTAATTCGTTTTTGCTTATAATTTTTAGAATAACGGTATATCATAAAGACTATTGCGCTTAAGCATAAGATTTTACGTACACACGTTTTAGTTTTCAATTTATTTATCAAAAACCAAACAAAAAAAAAAAAAAACAAAAAAAGCCTGACTTGTTTTGCTTTTGCAAAATTGCGTTAATTGAGGCTTTGTTTTTGAAAAATTTGCGTTTACAGAGTCACCAATGTTACGAAATCGGATGTTGCGTTAAGCGAGGGGTTGCGCATATCGAGGGTTGCGTTCAACGAGGCTACACTGTATGTTAATGGATCCTAGAAATATTAATTTTAACATTCAGAGTCCAGAATGATTAAAAACTATAAAAGGAAACTTTTTAGTACTTTTTTTGTATTTCAATTAGTAATTTTTTTTTTTTTTATATTATCGATCTTACAAAATTAAATTTAAGTGGAAGATAACTTATGGTCCTGAGGTTGGTTCCTCGCTTATACAAAAAACCGAAACATTTAAATTCTTATGCATACGTATGTTTTTTATATTTTCATATGGTCGCATTTCGACCACTGGTATTGTTAAAAGGTTCAAATTTGATTAGTAATTGAGAAACATACAAAATCATTTTGAGCCAATTAAATTCCAGAACAATTTTAAGCAGCAGAATGCATTCAGTTTATATAAAATTAGAAAATAGTGGTTAGAACGTTTTGCCTTACCCTCCTTAAAGTCCAGAACTTGCGCCGTTCGACTATCAGTTTTGAACGATGCAAAACGCTCTTACTAAAATATGCTTCCATTCCGAACATGGAATCTCAAATGAGTTTCCACCTTTCCATATGTTGCCAAAAACATGGGAAAAGAAACAGTTTAACTCGTGGCCAATTTTATCAATTAACGATCAATCCCATCAGCAATAACTTTCAGTTTATCAATAGTATAAAATGGGAATTTAGCATATTAAAACGAAACCCTGTTAATTAATTTTTTGAATCTCAAGAAAAACTTTGATCAAAGTTCTCTTTGTTAAGGAGACATTTTTTCCCTGTTGGTGTCATTTATATTGGGTGGACATTGTTTGTTTGTGTTTGTGTTTTTTTTTTTTTTTTGTTATCAGCTCTTGGGAATAAAATTTTGAAGTTTCCAATGTCAAATGTATTCGTTTAAAAATTTTTCTAGTTGAAACTTTAAGAATCATGTCAAGTACAAGTTGTTGCTGTAAATTCAGCAAAAACGAGATGCGCCAATAAGTTGGATTTTTTGTTTTGTTTTTAAGAAATTTCTTTTGGTTAAAAGGCTTGTTTTCTTTGATTCTTCAACTGATACTAAATGAAATACCCAAAGGTGCGCTTCAGTAACGACAGTGGCTGCGGCAGCAAATAGCGTGGCAGCAAATTAATATAAACAACAAAATAACAGCATGCTTTTTGGTTGATTTTATATTTTTGTTGTTGATGCTGTTCTTGTTGTTGTCGTATCAATATCTCTCAGCGTGCATGCTCGAGTTCATGACATTATTGTGTCGTCAATGAATTGTGTTTAAATTGCTGTTATTGCAATTTTTATGTCTGTTTTGTTGTTGGGTTTTATTCGGCATTAAATTTGTTTGTTTGTGTTTGTCATTTTTCTTGTTATTGCTTTAGTTCGATTACTAAAATGTTTTTGTGGCAATTGTTGTTTGTTTTTTTGTTCGCTAAGTTAAAGTTTTCAGCTTGTTGCCAGTAATTGTTCATGTTATTGATTACAGATTTGCTTAAAATCTTGTTGTATTTATTTTGTTTTGTTTATTGGATTTGTAGTTGTTGGTTTTTTGTAAAATGTTTGCATAAATTTACAAAAATTTGATAAAGCATGCGATATTATATCAATCTTTTTTCTTTATTTCCCTTTTCTCTCTTTAAATTTTCTAGTTTAGGAAAATATTTGGGTTATTTTATGTTGTTTTACTGTTTTATGTTATTTTCATTGTTGAAATTTTTTTTATGCAAATAAAACAAAAGACTTAAGGCACATACTTACATTCGTATTAAAGGTATTTTGTAAATTTTGTTTTATTTTATTTGATTTTATTATTGTAGTGAATTTCACCAAATGCAATTATTTTCATAGTATCAGCGACCCAAATTCCTCAGTGTTCGTATTTTCATACCGTTTTGCATATTTAAGAAAACTAAATAAACAAATTTCGACTAAATGTATTTAACACTTTCCCAAAATATATTTATTACAATTCCGCATATTTACTTAACATTAAGGATTAGTTCAAACTTAAAAACCTGTTAGACATGAGGGTATTGCTAATGCTATAGAAAATAATATACACGAAGAATCCTCCATATCTGTACAACAGATTAACCTTTGCGTGGTCTAACAGGGGAAACAAGAGAATTCCCTTTACACACCGCAGCCTGATATCTGAATATCAATTTTTTATTCATTCTGTCCGTCTTTGGAACCTACTGCCCAATCATGTCCAAACAAACAACAATAAGAACAATTTCAAAAATCAAGTAGTCAATTATTTAGTAGCCTACAAAACTAATCCATTTAATTTTTTCCATCAAAGCTATTTATTTATTTAGTTTAGTTTATTTTTAATTTATAATTTTTATGTAGCACTTAATCAATTTAAAATTTGTTCCTTCTTTAAATTAAATATTTAATTCCTTTCATTTTGTTATAATGTTCTCTTTTTTTGTTTTTTTTCTGTTTTTCAAACTTTATTGTTGAATTGTGATAATCCATTTATGTTTTAAACTAATATAATTCCTGCACTTTAACTATAAGATTTATATCTTGTTGTGTAAGATAAGCAGGAAGTTCTTAAAATAAATAAATATTTAAAAACATTTTTAACCAATTTTATGCAATAAATCTTTCACTGCCGTTTAACAAGCGTTCATTATTAAACATAAAATTTTTTAATGAATACGGGCATTGAAGTTTAAGTTATTATATCGCACGGGTTCCTCTTAAGGGGGTTTACTCAAAATTTATAAATTTTATATGGAGACAAAAAACTGTTTTCTTTTTGTATGTTCTCTTATACTACAAAGGGGACACAATTGTGTTTTTTTTTTTTTTGGCAAAATACTAGAGAAATTGATCTAAGATTTTTACAGGGCGTAGACACAAAAAGTGAAAACTAAAAAATTTTCATTTAAAGATTTTCGTTTGACGTGCTAAATTTTAAATTGATTCTCTTTAGAGGAACCAGTGCGATATATTTTATGTTATATTGGCAAACACAAAACTTATCTACAGCTCTTGAGCTGAAACATATGCAAATAAATCTGTAAATCTTAATATTGAATTTGTCCATCCGAATGGTATTTAGTAGTATTTTGGCTTTAGTTGCAGGACAAATTTCTTTTTGACAACTTATTGTACTATGGCTTTAATAATCATGCAATCCCAGTAGAATTGGGGACGTCGCACACTGGGAAACAAGGTTAATTTAGCGGCGGAAAACATATTTTCTAAACTGAAGGTATGCTCAGACCTAACATATTTTTGAAGAAAAAAGTTAAAATGGTCACACTTATTAAATATATTACTAAATTAGTTTAACCCCTACTTCTATTAATAGTCAGTGTGATTTAACATGGACTTAATACCATAAAATAAAACTAATTATTCTGCTAGACATAGCAACAAAATATTTTAATATATTTTTGTTAGATGTTTATCATAATCAAAATAAATTTTATAATTATATGTTAGTTTACCTGTATGTCACGTTTTTTTCGTCAATTATTTGCCAGGTGTGAACGTAGCTTAGCTTAACTGGATTTTTAGTTAAACTACAAAGAAAGAAAACACTCGGGATTAATTAAGTTTTTTATACTTACTTTAAGTACAAGTACCAATAAAACTAAAACGTACTTAAAACAATCCTAAATGGGAATACTTTCGAAAATCAATCCCGGAATTTATTAAAATAAGAAAAAAATTCTGAAAAAAAATAAAAAAAGATTAAACTCTTTGTTGGTAGTGCCACTCTGAGATTAAAATAACAAAGTGAGCGTTTTAATCTCATTTTACTTATCAAATTTTAGTACCGACACTACAACAACACCACACAAGTAGCTAAAAACGATTTGCTTGTTGTGTGTAAAAACAACAAAAACCACAGAACAAGACGAAAACACAATATTTTCATATTAAACAAGTAAAATTGAGAACTTTTGCTTCTCATTTAGTTTAAATTCTTAGTTATATATGTGCATTACGTTTTTAAAGTAAAAAGCATATCGGGATTGATGCTGGTGTTTTATAATTGAAATTCTGTAAGGTGTTAGGCAGGTATGTAAATCAATCATAATAAAATGCTCCTTCTTATTTCACTTTTGGTTTATTTCAAGTACGAATTCGGGATTGAATAAACTTTATAAATCAAGCGCATTTTGAGATTGATTCAATCTTTGTTTTACTTAAATCAATCTCATTTCCGGATTATTTCACGTACGAATTCGGAATTGAATATGGAAAACTTAAGTGTTTCGCAATTGAAAATCCGTACTTGGATCAATCTTTCTTTACTTGAAATCCGTACTTGTCGCACTATAAATTCCTCTTCGGATTAATTTGACTACGTATATATTGATTTTTCTTTTGAGTGTGGTGGTTGCGTGTAGGACGTCAAATATTTGAAAGGTGTGAACGATGCTTATTAGTCTGATCCAAAAAAATTATTGTTTAATTATATGATCATATGTGAACAGATCCCGAGAGGAAGAAAATTTTTGTCTGGCTGCTACCAGTGCCAGATAAAATAAAGTATTAGGATAAGATTTGCTTAATTATTGTTAGTTCATATTTAATATATGAAGATTCAATAAATAAATAAAGAAAAAAAAATATATTATCATAATATCATGTAAGTTGCGGTCACTAATTGATAGTTTGAAGCGATATGAGTTAAGTTTCGCGTTTTCATATTGAGCATCATTCAAAATCCTACTAGTATGACCCCAACTAGACAAAGCTGTGTTATGCTCTGTAAAATAATCACTTACATAGATGTCTGTGAACACACGGGCATGTCTCTACCTCGTATGCGGAAATTCTATTTTAAAAATAAGATTAAATTAACCACTATAGTATAGTAGAAACCCTTTAAGCCAACTTATGAATCGTTGAGTCTTCAAAACATTTGTAAATATCTGGCCAGCTGATTTTTTTTATATATGAACCTAGTTCCTTTAAAGGTTTAAATCACAAACAAACAAAAATTGACAGCCAGAGTTACTCTCCCAGATATATATGTCTTATATGTGTACCTTTTATCTGGCTTCTTATAACCTTTTCTAAAATTCATTCATTAATATCGCAACCATATTATGATTGTGGGCATGATTTGAAAAACAAAGTAAGCCAAAACTAATGATTCTTCGGAAGCAGTAATGCAAGGGAGAATTCGGAGGGAAGCGCTTACATTTATATGAAATATTACATGATTTTTGTCTAAAATTCCTCGTGTATACGCTCTACTGTAGAGATCTGAAGAACGCTTATTTCACGCTTTGAAAACTGACATGATTTACGTGTATAAAGTAAGTGAAAATAAAATTAAGCATTGAAAAATTGTTATTTCAGCGCTTAAAAATTTTTTGATAAATCTTGTATTTTTTTGGAGTAAAAGGGTTATAGTTTATGTACGATTTTTGTAAAATTAAGTAAAATTTTTTTATTTTTTATCAAAAGAATAAATGATATCACTGCTTCAATAAAGCAGTAGAAAATATAATCTTAAAAAACAAATTAACAGCGCTTCACTTCTAGTATTTAGCACCGCATTTCACAATTGTAGGATTGTAGGCCTTATCTTACAGCAGTAGAGTGATGCAGTATTCGTGTTTATTGCTTCCAAATCTTTTTTTATATAATTGTTTCTTTATTTACAATCTTTCCAAGGGGTAATAAACAAATATGTTGAAATTTTTAAAAATAGCAGCTCCAATGAGTTACATAATTTACAAGTAAATATTTCATTTTTTCAAGAATTAGTGAAAGAGTTTATAACAGCATACATTCGCATGTATGTAGACATATTTACTAAATGTTAGGTGCAAAATGGATAATCCAATACGTGGTTTCGCTTAAGGCGTCGGATTTCGTAGGTACTTACTGTCTTCCAAATCTTAAAACATTTTTTCTAGGACCTTAACAAGATTTCATAATATTGATAAGCTTAATTTTATTGTTGATGGGAAAAGCTATTCCTTTGCGCATTTCACTGGTTATCAAAATTATTTTTTTAGTGTTGTAAATGCTTTACTGTATCAACTGAAATAAAACTGCTTCCGAATCAAAAAATTGTTCTATTACGACTGCCATAATTACCCCCCAGATCATCAGGAAACTTCATCTAAGGATAAATAAAACTGTTAAGTATTAATAAAAGAACTTGTTTTTCTTTTGAGCTCGAGGTCCTGGTTTTATTGTTAATAATTCTAATTTATTTAATATTTATTTTGCCAATATTTCGTTTTTCATTGAAAAACATCTTCTGGGCTTTAATAAAGAAAAAAAAAATTATTAATATACAAAAATTTGCACAAATTAAGTCTTATTATGTTGTGTCAACGTCGTCTAATTAGCGTATAAGAAATATAAGCAACAGTTTTACTTGTTACAATATCAAAGTTTAAACAAAAACATCAACAATAAACAGCGAGTTAAACCTTTCTGACATTCCTCACCACATTTGGTTGGAATTCTCCCAACATAAGTTATTTTTTTTTTCAAGAATAAAAATTGGGAATTAAGCACGATAACAAAATCTTGCTAATTAATCATTAAATAGCAAAAAATCTTAATTGATTTTTTCGTTTAAAATAAAATAATTTAAGCTTAAATCTACAAGCCTAAATTATTTTATTTTAACCGAAAAAAAAACTTATTCAATTAACATATTGTTTGAAACGGCAAACTTTAAAGTCCAATAAGGACCAGTTTAATTTACTTTTAGCAGCAATGTCAGAGAAGGAGTTGGAGTTAGAGTCGGAGTCGGACTTAAATAATTTCAGCGTTTACAGTTGGAGTCGGCGTTATAACTATTTTTTCTAAAAAATGATCAATGAAATTTTTTTACAAAAACTGATGGTGTATTTGCTCTTTAAATAAAATAAGATAATGCGATTAAAGTTGGCTGTAATCATTAAAATATGATTTAACTATAAAATGTTTGCATTGATTATTAGAACGACTTTGTAAAAGTTCGAAATATATTGTTAAAATTTCGCTTTGATATACCGAATAGTTATTTGCCAACCTTCCGGAACATTCTGTTTCATTGTGAAAGACCCTGTCCATATTATAAAGCATTTGCTGCGAAGCATTTGGGTTTGACGATGATAGGGGAGAGACGAAGAAAAAGTGTACTTTGTTTTGTAAACAGGCAGATTTTGCGAGTTTGTTATTGAGTGGCAGAGGAAGAAGGAAGAGAGAATGCATACAACATCTGCCAAGCAAGTAAGATGGATGGTGAAACGAAACCCCGCAACCTAAATTGTACCACAATATAATGAAATTATCAGAATTATTCGGGTTTACACGAGTTTCCTGCCCGCCGGCTGCAATGCAAATGATTTCTAATGCTTTTCAAGCCTGTTTTAAACTAATTACCTCATATGTGACCTCTCAAAGGAGTCTACGGCATAAACTCATGTTAAGCTTAAAAATAACTAGATTTTGCAGTTGCGTGCAAACAAGCTTTGAATACTTTGACCCATAGAATGCGTAAAGTAGGTCTACTTTTAGCTGGAGATCCACACCACGATTTTTCGTGTAATTGCATTGAATTCTTTTCGTACCTTGCTTGCATTATACGCTTCATTTTTAATTATTTTTCATAATTTAATTTGTTAAAATCAACCTCGTTTTTTCCAACACCGCTTTTGACGCTTACTCGTACAATGCTTTGACTCAAAAACGCGTGATCTGGACTCTCCTCTGGACTTAAGCCTCTTTCGATGCATTTACCAGATTCACAGTGTAACAAACGTTCCACTTACTTAAACCTCAACTTAACTGGTCTAATTGTAATTTGCAAATTCTCTAATAAATAAAAATAAAACATTTACGAAATGGCAAGACCAAAAACAACTTTCGTTATGTAAATTTTTTTCGTATATGTAAATGATTTAGAGAAGTGGTTGCAACCAATTTGGTGAGTTATAAACATCACTTCAACTCGATGCAAATGGGCCTTTAAAACGTCTTCATTTTCAATATGAAAGGAAGACTTATTTTTATTTTCTTCTGCTTTTAAGATGTTATTGCTACGCTTTTTTTTTTATTAAGTTGCATACATTAGCGTTCATGCCACAAACGGCAAGATGGTGCAGTACAAAATTTGCATTACATATAAAGTATATATAATGGATTTCAGTCATGAGAAAAGCTCAGTGGGTTAATCAAGTAGTTTATATGCGTTTAAAAGAAGACGTTGAAATGAATGAAACAACAAATTTCGTTAAAAAAAATGGTTTTGGAATTTTTGGCAATGCGGATAAAATATTGCCAGAAATGTTTATTTCTATTTATTTATTTATTTGTACTTTGTTTGTTTCTTGTTTTGTTAAGAAAATTTCAATGTCGTGTTTTATTATTGATTTGTAGTTTTATTTAAATCCTTTTGTTTGATTTAAAAGTTTAGCACACAAAAATATTTTGCTGTTGTTAAATATTTTCAGCCTTTTTTTCTTCTTTCAATTTGAATATAAAGATTTTTTTTTTGTTTGTTAAGTTTTACTTGCCAAGTGATTTATGACTGTGTATAATAAATAAACCATTTTTGGAAGTACATCTCCGTTTTTTCACATCTTTTTTTTTTTTTTTGGTTAGTAAAGTGTAGCCAAATAGTTTTTCTTTTGTTTGAATATTTTTGTTTAAATATTTTTATATATTTTTTTCTATTCTTTATCGTGACTCGGTTTGTGAAGGCATTTTTAATATGTTTTCTTTACTTTTTTTCGTTTATTCTTCGCTGAAAGTCCAAAAGAATTTAAGGCCTTAAACAAATGTGGTCAATTGGTCACACTAGTATTTGAATTGAATTATGATCTCCCTTGAACCTGAAAGAATCATGTATTGTTAGGAAAAGAATTTATAACCATATTTTTATGTGAAATTTTATAAAGTTTTTTACAAAAATATTGTTAGATTTGTTTTATTATTTGAACATAAAGACTTATGACTTTGCAAAAAACCAGTACTTAGAAAAAATTTGTTCTCTAACTTCTGTGTGGTCTTTTTGTAATGACGTTGCGATTTAAATTAAACAAAAATTAAGCAAGTTTTTTTTTTAAATCCCGTTTAGCATAACAAATAATAAAAAAAAAATCAATAGCAGATCTATTTTCAATTTATTTAAATAATTTTTAACCATAGTTCTATTTAATTTAATTGTATTTTTTCAGTCAATGCGCATTTGTTTAAACTTTAAATGGACGTTATAAAAAACGGTTTTTTTTTAAATTTTGCTGAACTAAAGATAAGAAAAAAATTTTATGTAAATAAAGAGGGTTTTTTTAACCTGAAAGAAGTTGAAATTGTTAAAAAGAAGTCAATCAATTTTTTTGGGATGACAAAGCGTGTTCTGTTCGTCCAAGGTTAATAAAGCACCGAAAAAGGTTTCCAGAGTGCAATTGATAAACAAATTGGTTTCCAGAGTGCAATAGTCCAATTAATGTGTGCAGTCTGATCCTAAAATGACCATAGCTTCGCGTTGACCAAAGGCCCTTAACCTAACCACGGACATTTGCTAAATTTTGGCCAACTTTTCAAGCAGTGCTTGCCATATGTCACGTAAAGCACGGACAATTTTGAGCTTTAAAGTGAAAATTATTGCTGGTTTATAAACACAAGCTAGTGTCTGCACACAACCACACAGGAAATAATCAAAAGGTGTCAAATCCCACGACCTTGGCATATCAATTTTTATAATTCAACTTATCTCCAAATTTTCTTTCGCATTCAGCGCCATTCTCGCACGCATCAATGTCGTCTAATTTTGTAAGCAAAAAATCATCAGTCCGGTAACGATCTCCATTGACCACAAAGCGAGATCTGGCATCATTTTTGAAGAAATCTGGTCCAATGATGCCACACGAAAAGTTGCATTATTTTGGATGTAGTTAAGTCTGTAAATTAGGTCAGGATAGGATGAGAAAGGGACTCAGTGCCTACCACACATGCAGGAACTGAGGCCGGATATGGTAAACTGGATTTACACATCGGTGGTTAGGCCTATACTTACCTATGGATGCACTGTTTGGTGAAGTGCGTTGAGAGTGGATAGCTATAGGAAGATGCTCAGCAAGCTTCAAAGGAGCGCATCTCTTGGCATCACAGGCGCAAGGAGAAGCACTCCACAGGCAGTGCTGGACATCCTTGTATATCTGTCCCCAATTGAGCATTATGTAAGGAGTGTGGCTGCTAGGAAATCACTTAGACTTTATGAGTCTTCCTTAGTTAAACCTAGGCATGATGATCACACGAGAATTTTGTACGAGGTGGGTCTGCTTGATCCGGGTATTATTCTCGAGGGAATTTCGGGTCATAGGACTATGACTCTGGACTTCGGTATAACACCACCAGTGAGCAGTATTTACGCATGGATCCAAGATCGAAACCGGCACTGGCGCCGGTGTATATATCGCGGACACTGAAGTGAAAAGGTCATTCAGACTCCTTGATGAGTGCAGTATCTTCCAGGCTGAGATCCTAGAGATCTAGATGGCGAAAGAAGTGATACTGGATCACATTGTGGGTGAATCAGTGGTGACAATTGACGTCGATAGTCAGACGGCGCTTAGGGCATTGACAAATAATACGGTGCAATCGTGCCTGGTCTCCCGGTGTAGGAATTCTCTTAGGGAACTCATTGAGTCATTCAATGTAACGCTGTGTTGGGTACCTGGAAACTGCATGGTTGATGGAAATGAGGTGGCGGACGAACTCGCGAAAGCGGATCGAATCTGTACTTAGTGGTAAGGGACAGGGGGTAAAGCCCCCACTATGTTACTACTATTGGGTGATACGGCAGAAATTCCGTGAGGACTTTAACCGATCCTGGGGGAACAGAACGGATTGCAGGGAGTCTATGGCACTATGGCCCAGATTGGACGCGGGGGCAACCAGGGTTCTACTGGGAATGGACAGAGGTGGTCTTAGAACACTTATAGGGTTCTTGATGGGTAATTTATCTGTTAGGGTTTTTACGGGCAAATGGGACAACACCATTCCGGACTTCTGCAGGTTGTGCGATGATTCTGAAGAGCTGGAGACGATCGAGCATGTATTGTGCCATTG
Organism: Pollenia labialis; assembly: GCA_949318255.1. Classification (NCBI taxonomy): domain Eukaryota; kingdom Metazoa; phylum Arthropoda; class Insecta; order Diptera; family Polleniidae; genus Pollenia; species Pollenia labialis. Next base: position 110,056,868 of record OX439139.1, read on the forward strand.
TCCTAGATTTCACGACGAACTCGGGTACATCACTGGATGGAATCCGGCTGATCTACTGGGGTTTGTGAGGGAAATAGTGCGATTGTTTCTGTTGAAGGGACTGTAGAGAGGGTATAGTTCTACTTGGTTCCGACTAACAGTCTAACTTTCTTAAAACTTTCTAAATTCTATGCACATCATATTTCTTTTCTTTACTTTTCTCTTGATATCATTGAAGGGATTCACAATGGACCGCATTGGTCTCCGAGTGGAAGTGTGCCCTTGGGCACATAACCCTTCTTAACCTAACCTAAAGTCTGTAGGATTTCTTGTGGACTTGTTTCACTCTATATGCAGTAATTTTGTTTATTAACAAACCCTCTACGCCAAAAATAAGCATCATTGCTAGATACAATTTTGTACGCCATTAAAATCATAAATTTGTCCTTAAGTTGCGTAAATCGATGACTGATGACAGAACAAATTTGGTTGATTTGGTAGTAAATAAACGTAACAAGAAATGTGAGCCCAGAATGATAGTGCGTAGCACGCTTTCGTAAGTGCTGAAGTGCTTAAATTTCGAATGACGAATAACTCGAACAATTAATGTCAATTAATCGATTAAGACGAATATCTTTAAAAACTCTACTTTTTTAAATAAAAATATTGGTTTTTAGATTTCTAACTGTTTAGTATTATTTAAAACTAAATTACATATTCTTAACTTATGCATTTATATTATCACACAAACTTTTTAGCATATTTTAGACCCTTTTTAGATGTTGCTGTGTAAGAGACAAATTATATTAAATAAATAAATAAATAAATTAACGTCACATCCAATACGTTAGAAATTTGGCACATTTTTCATATATAGTTTAACATTTATCGTAAAAAATGTGTACATTAAAAAATTAATGGTGTTTTCTTTTCTACAAAAAAAATACCACATTTTAAAAGGTACTCGTATAAAATTTTTTGAGAACATGCAATACTGCAATTTTTTATTTGACGAGAAGAATACACAAAATTGGATAGCCCTGTTTTTAACAGCTGACAAAAAGTATGTTCTTCAATATATAAAAAAAATATGTACATAAATAAAAAAGTGTGTTGGCAAAATATAAAAAAAATATACATAAACCTTAATTTGTTAATAGATTGATATTAAATAAATAAATAAATGAACAAAATGAATGACGAAATTCCAATTTCTTTAGTTTGTTTCTCGTAAAATATGTAAACAAGAAAATACCTTTGCCAGTTTGCCGATTGATTAACACCAAGTTTTTACGATTTCTTTTTGACGTTTTTTTTTCCAAAAACACCGAATTCATTTAAGTTTTATACCACTGACAACCTACCATTAACAATGTAATGCTTTCTTTTGTTTTTACTATAAAATAATAGAAAAAATAACTATTAAAACTTGAAATTTTTACTGTCCTGATAAGAGGCGTTTTTCCCCCAACTTCGTCTGGTAACCCCATATATAAACAGAAGTCATCTCTTTACAGGGCATTATCAACACTCTCATTTTATACGGGGCGTAAAGTGCAATGCCTTATGACATTTAAGGGTAATTTTTTTTTGGAATAAAACACGCTGCCCTTTATAGCAAAGCATTTTTAAGAAACGAACACCAAATTGCATTTTTTTAAATAAAATGTGACATTTTTTGTAGAAAAGAAAACACCATAAGTGATTTTTAAAAAATGTTCAACTAAGAATGTCCATCGACTTCAATTTCACTCGATTTCCAGGAATAATTCATTGGTTTTTAAAACACTTTTGCTAAAGTAATTTGAAATTTTTGATCTTTTGAGATATGACAGTGTTTCAATAAAGGACCGACATGAATTGTTATTTTATTGTTTATTGTTAAACAACATGTTTGTATTATTGTTTTATTTTTTTTTTTAGTTTATTAATATAATAAAAGTATTAATTCATGTAGAGATTTATGCTTTTTCCCCAATGGATAAAATTATTAGAATTATTCGAATTATTCGAGTAATTTGAACGATTTAAAAACCTGACTCGATTAATCGAGCAAATTGAAAATTCACAAATCGATTAATTTCTTACCCGAACAAAACCAAAAGTCAAATAATTGGACACTCTAATCAAAACTAAACATTTCCTTTTTTAAAGCTAAATTGTCCTGATTTTCTTGAAAGATATTTTACCTGCTAAAGAGATAATATTTTATAAAAAAATTATCCACCAAAAAGAACTTTCTTCTTGTAAAGTACTCGCTTTCAAACAGGCAAATTTTCTATAGAAAATGTCTCTACCTGTACCAAATTCTACACAGTTAGATAACAAAAAGTTCTACTTGCTATTGACTTATAAAAAGAAGAGTGACCGGAATAGATAAAAAAAATAATATATATATTTTTTTTAATCTTAGCGATGGGTTAATGCCAAGCATTTTTTAAATGTGTTCTCCTTCTCCTTCCACTGCCATTGTTTTCAAAGTTTTGTAAAACCATCAATAACCAAATTTCCTATGGTCATTCGTTTTATTGATATTGTTTTATCCATTATTTGATTGTTGTAGCAAGACAAAACTTAAAAATATCGCTGTAAGTCATGTTAATTGTGACTTTCCAGTTTAATGGTAGATTTTTGTTTTTGTTGTATTTGGGGTGAAGGTGGATGACAGGAACATACCAAGATTGAGGACGAAAGCAAAAAACAAATGATACAGTTGATGGACTTTTCTTGTAACCGAGTTTTTTTTTATTTATTTTGTTGCGATAAGATTAGGAAAAAACAACCGCAACAATAGAAATTGATTATTTTTGGTTAAATTAGAAAATTGTTTTATTAATAATTTACAAAAATAAATATAAAGGTCAGTTTGATAAAAGTTAATTTGCCGTTGTATCCGAAAAATGCTAAAGTGCTGAAAGGATACTTTTTTTTAAAGGTTTTCTTAGATAATATAATTATAATATCGCTTCATAAACCAAACTTATCTTAGATTTGTAGAAACTGTGTCGGCTGGACTTTTTCCTTTTATTAAACACAATGTATTAGCATTCTGCGAACAAATAGGATATAGAAACCAACGTAGATGTTAAAAATAAGAACTTGAGTCATTGCTCTGACAAGTTTCTCATCACTATGTTCATAATAACCCTGACACTTCATTCAAGACCAATTGATGTCTTCTGGGCTTCTTTTTTGAACAGATGTTTGTCTTAAGCATATTAATCACAATATCCATTTCTTAACTTGTCGGCAACAGTGTAATTAAAGTGCTGTTACACTCTCAAAAAACTCAGAAACAGAAGTAAAAATTTTTAAATACTAGGAATTAATGTTTAGTCGCATATTCCGCCCGTTTTTTGGCCCAATTATGTCTTAAAGCGACTCAATTGTCATCAGTTTAAAGTTTCTGTGATAGCTTGTACCGATTTTGGCAGCTCGTAATAGGTGAGATTCTATAAGCCCAACCACGAATTTGCGACCTTCACGTTGATTTTTCATTAACGACTTCTTCGGGTTATCGTAATGAATCCACTTTCCATTAACAGTTATTCTATGCGAAAATAAATCCTTTTAATGGTATTCAAGCTAATTTTAAGACATGCAAATTTGTCCTTTAATGTCTCTCGATTTCATGTTGCTTAGTACCTAATTTCCTTGCCCAAGAATAATTCCTGCTGCTTTTAAACATTATGAAAAACAAGAGCGGATAAATTGAATGAGAACAAAAAGTCTAACAGACATCTGTCAATGCATCTGATGAGCGGCTTAAATTTTTTGAAAAAGAATTTGGAGATGCAATGTCGGATATCTTTCAGAAAGATTTGGTAGAGAGGTATATACATCTACAACCTAGTCAAAATTATTCGCTCTTAAAAGAAACGAGAGAAACAGCTGAGCAACTAGACTTAAAAACTAAATGGCGCAGAACAGTGTTAAAACAAACACATACGGCTAATAATCAAACTACTCGATTGACTGCAGGGTGTTTCTTATAAATTCAGTGATAAATAACCTACAAGCAGCATTGACAGTATGAAGACTTTATCTTATTTTTAAAAATTTTTGGACCAAAATATGATTTGAAGTTTTTTGTTACAACTATTAAATAACCTTTTCATTAGGAATAAATTTAGAAAAATCCATATATTTGCAATAACCTTTTTTTAATATGCAATTTTCTGAATTTGATAAAAAAAATATAACGGGTCCGCCATCTAAAGTTTTTTTTCAACTAGTGCTTATTCCGTGAATGGTAACACTTAGCTCATGTCTGATTTGACAGATATTTAGTTTTATCCTTCCGCTGAAAGAATATCATCTTTTCATATGGAACGAATATGGTGGTGTATACGCTCGAACAACGCTGGGAAATATGCGTTTTCGCTTCGCTAAGTGGGCCTGCGATCGACTTACAGATGATGCCGATTTTGCCAAATAAAATCATCTTTTCAGATGAAGCTTATTTTGATCTTGTCGGATATGTAAACAAGCAAAATTGTCGCATGTGGGACACAGAAAACCCGCACGCATACATTCAAAAGCCGATGCACCCAAAACGAGTCACTGTTTGGTCCAGAGGCATAATTGGGCCATTTTTCTTCGAAAATGAGGAAGGAGTGGCCGTTACAGTCAATGGCGATAGTTATCGGGCCATGATGAACGAATCTTTGTTCACACAAATTGAAGAGGAGGATATTGGAAACATTTGGTTTCAACAGGACAGCGCTACGTGCCACGCAGCCAAAGCTACACTCGATGTTTTGCGCCCTGTTTTTGAAGATCGCATTATCAGCCGCAGAGCAGATGTCGTTTGGCCACCTCCGAGCTGTGATTTGACACCGTTGGACTATTATGTGTGGGGTGCCGTCAAAGATAAGTGTTACGCCGACAAGCCAGAGACAATTGACGCTTTAAAGGACAATATTCGTGAAGCCATTAGTGAAATACAGCTGCACACAATCGGTAATGTGCTTAAAAAATGAAAAATTGAGATAATCCCGCGAAGCTTTTATGCTTGTCTGCAGGAAAGAAACCAGAGTCTCTGGAGGGAATCGAACCCGCAACCCCGGCCCTGATAGACTAGCTCGCTACCAGCTATCCTACAGGGGCATGAAATGGGAATTTAGCAGATTTAATCGAAACCGTCTTAAAATTAAACCAATTCAAGAAAAAACTTGCCAACAAAAATAATCCCTCTCTCAAAAGTAAGACGTCAAATTCGATATAAGAAAAATTTTATCCGGACAAAAATATTGTTCGGGACGCATTGGTGAATCGATCTTTAAAGATGTTTAACCGATAAATAGAAACTTGCTAATTTGAATTTTTTAAAATTTTGAAAAGTTTCCCAGGTTCTTTGAAAATAGAGTTTTTAAGGGGATTACAGGTACGGAGAACTTCCGGAATCAATTGCGGGGTTCCCGGAAAATTGGGGGAAAAAAATCTTTGAAACTTCAGTAAATCTATGTAGGACTCATGTCCATAGTTTTTTTATTCCAAAAAATTTTACGACTATATCAATATTTGCTGTGGCTTAAAGCTTATTTTCGAGAATGTATTTTTAGGACCTCTTGTAATTTATAGGCCGATCTTTTATTTATAATCTAATCAAACTTTAATTAGCTAAATTTTGCAACAACCAGGAATGTGATGGAAATCGATTTTGAAAGCGAAACGATTAAATTCGGGAGAGTTTGTTTTCGGTTTCTTTAAAATATATTTTGCTCTTATTATCTATCTATCAGGCCTGTTCTGAAAATCACTTTAATTCAAATCACGTGATTTAAAATCACATGTGCCCTTTAAAATCACACGTGTAATATTTTGCTGTTCCGTTTTTGTGTGCTTCAGTGCGATTTTCAATTGCCAAACTCACACTAATAAACACAAAAACGGTACGACTTAAAATCACGATTTTTAAGGATTTTAAAATCACGTGATTTTCAGAACAGGCCCGATTATGTGTCCTTATCTTATATTGAATAAAGCTTTAATTCAAAAATAGACTTTAGAATTTTTTGAAATGTGACACATCTTTAAAAACGATCGTTTTAAAGCCGATTGATTTTCATCACATACCTGAATATTATTATTTTTTACGGTTTAAAGCGTACTAAAATCTTTTCCGAGAGTGGTTTTTGTATTTACGCGAAATTTTGGGGTGTGATTTCTAATCTTATAAGTCTACATTAGACCAAATTTAACCACAAAAGCATTATTCGTTACGGTTTAAGTCGTACTAACTTGATATCCGAGAGTGGTGTTTAATAGGGCCTACGGTAAATTATGAAAAAAAATATGCCAGACATATAAAATTAATTTGGGGAAATTAAACGACAATCGGTGCATTCCGTCACCAAATGATGTTCGTTTTTTTCAAATTTTTTAGGAAGGTTATTACACATTAGGGGGTATAACTCTGTTTACGCTTAACCGATTCTGATGGACTTTAATACCAAACTGCAGAGGAGGACTAGAAAAATTTGACACCAAAATCGTTCTTTTGTGTTGTTGAGTCGTGCGGAAGCAATGTTGATTTAGGCACACGCAAAGAAAAAACATGGTTGGTGTAAACATATTTAGTTTTCTCTTAATCATATTATTGTCATGTTAATCAAAATAAGTGAAGAAGAAATCATGTTATTGTCATGCTAATCATAAAAATATGACAAGGAATGTCATTATTGTTATGTTAATTATAATAAATTTAGAAGTAATCATATTATGATACAGTGGTGCTGTCACAACAATTATAAATAAATTTAAATTTTTTGCATCGATTTTTAATTTTGTGGCACTTTACAATTTTTTTTATGTACATGAATACAATTTTTTTTATTTATTTTAATTTTTTTAATTTAATTTTGTTGAATGAGTAGTTTGTTTTTTTTCATTGTGGGTCAACAACTCACCAACAAATAATTCGATGTTTAAAACAAATGACAAAACTGATTAAAAATTATTTTACAAATGGCGCTAACGTAATATTTTTAGAGTAAACATATTTTGCTTGATTCTAAGCATACTTTGCCTACACGTATAGAAAGTTATTATGTCGTGGTTGTAAGAAATTTAATATGTTTTCAAAGTTATCATTATTTAGTTGTTAGAAAAATAATTGTTTTTCAGTCAACAATACGTTAATGTAAAATTTTGGTCACTCCCCAAAACGATCCACTAAAACGGGATTTTTCGAAATTCGAATGTGTATGGGGTAAAAAAGGTAAAAACGGGAAAATTCGGTAACCCTTTATCTCCAAAACTAAAAGAGATGCAAAATAAATGTAATACTTATCGTTGTTCTTTAGAAAAATAAGAGGATTGGTATATGGTACTTTTTTTAAATTCGGCCCTATTAAGGAGAAAACAGGTAACATCTGAATTTAAGGACTTTTTGTCACCTCATCAATCAAACAAAGTTAATACCACATTCGAAACTTATCAAAAAACGTATACGAATTTGGTACTTTTTCGAAATTCGACCATTTAAGGGGTGAAAATCGTAACTATTTTTGGTGCTTATTTTTACAAAACATTTTCCTCCATTCATTGACATATTCGTACTAAATTATGGGCTGCCACGGTGGGGTGCTTTAAAACCATGGGAGATAAGGCCATGATGGCTTTATTGCTCAATTGAATGGGAGATAAAGCCATAATGGCCTTATTGCCCAATCATTGAGAGGTAAGGTCATATTTAAAATTTTACGTAAAGAGAGATATAGCCATATTTTTTTTTTCGCAAATGAGAGATAAAACCATATTTTTCCAGAATATTGTTACTTTACTTTAGTGTTTCCGGGAAAAGTCATTTTTTTATTCTTGTAACGCACGCAGGAAAACTTTATTCAGCGAGGCCACCTGCCGCGTCCTACTGGAGGAGAAAACCCTTAAGAGCGGCCGCAGGCCGCCACGCAGAAGAACTTTAGTATGCGAAGCCAGATTCCAATACTTAACTTTAGTAAAAGGGAAAATCATTACCTTTTAATTATAAAAATAAGAAAACTATTAATCAATGTAAAATACAAAAGTTCTTCAAAACTGAAATGAGAGATAAAGCCATTTTCTAAAATTACTTATGTGAGCTAAGGCCATGATGGCTTTATCTCCCATTCAAATGGACAAAAAAAATAAAAGACTTTATCTCCCTTTTGAATGAGAGATAAAGTCATCAGGGCCTTATCTCCCATGGTATTAAAGCACCCCACCGCTGCCACTACAATACTTAAATTTAATTTAATGTATACATATACATACATACATACATATGTATTTATGCACATATATATGTAAAAGTTTCACATCGAATGACAGTTTCACATGGTATTACAAACTTAGTAAAACATCATTCACTACTGCTGGTTAAGGGTATTAAACTATTAATAAATAATTATAAAATTGAATTAAATTTTGTGTAACAATCCCGGGATTTTGCCCCCTGGGTAATTTGAAATAATTTTAATGACATCACACGCTACAACTTAAATTCATGCAGTTTTTCACTTAAGATATGAATAATCATTTTATTTAGTGTATAAGCATTGCATTATACTTTAGAATAACATCTTGCTTGATAACGTTTTATAATTATAAAAATCGCTGACGTGGTAATGTGAATGAAATCTGTCATATTAATCAAACTCTTAGGGCCATTATTACAACTTGTCAATAGTTAAAAGTCGGATTTTGTCGGACCGATAAATGGCTTTGCATAATAAAACCTTCATTTATTATGTTTTCATATATTAAATATTATTATTATTGAAAATAACAGCAATAAAAAATAGAAGTTGTAATAATGCAAAGCTATTTATCGGTCGAACAAAATCCGACTTTTAACTATTGGCAAGTTGTAATAATGGCCCTTAATATTTTAAATATTTTCTATCTCTCTTTTGATAATTTTAACACTTGTTTATATGAACTCTCGATTATCTTAACTTTTTGCTGGTCTAATAGAATTAAAATATCGTGGGCCCACTGTAAACACACCAAAAAAATTATTGTCTTAAAAATACTTATAACACATTAAAAAGACCTTGTTGACTATGTTGCATTGATTGCATTTAGCAATAATTGAATTTTTTGAGCTTCTCTCAGTGCGTTATATTGATAAATTTATTTAATCAATTAGCATTAACGAAAACTTTTTAGACAATACCCATAAAAAGCACGACTTTAATCCACGAAAACAAATAGTTCACTTATTTAAAATAAAACAAATTGAACGCACGTTTACGCATAAAAAACATACAAAAAACTATTTTTAGCTTGTACTACTTTAGACCGGTGCGCTTCGCTTCTTCTATTAAAAAAAATTCGTAAAAATATTTTGAAACAGATCTTGTGGATTGATAACGAAGCAATTTAAACCAAATTTAGATACTTGTATATTGAAGCTGTCATGACCACTTTTTGGCAGATGTTTTTTATAGAAATCTAAATTATTTATTTGACTTTGTATGGAAGCACCACGCCAACTTCTGCAGCCCAGCTTACTTCTTGACAGATGTTTTGTATTGAAAAACAAAGTATTTGTTTCAATTTCGAAAACAAAATTTGAACAGATTTACCGTTGGATGTTGTGTCATGTTAGAAAAGATGTTTTTACCAAATTTGGTAACTTTGCCTTTTGCCATTCACCATATATATAAATATAAAGCTATAATGTCTTTGTATCATAGTTGTCATGCCCACTTTTCCACTTTAGATACATATAAATAAATCTATTTTCGTGTCACGACCACTTCTTCAATCCCGCCCATATTTTGTTGAATGTTGTGTATTGATAAACAAGATGCTGGTACCTCCAAACATACAGAAAACTATACTGCCTTTATATGGGAGGTGCCACGCACACTCGTCCATTCCAGCCCACTTTGGAAGACGTTATGATAGCCAAGTTATCTGTTTCAAATTTGATGAAATTTACTGTCTCCAGATTCACAGAAAAAATAGAAAATCGATTTCAATTAAACAATTCGTTCAGACAATTAAATATTTAACTAATTTTGCCCCTGCAAAGGAATTGATCATATCAATTAACGGATTTGTATTTTCGAGTCATAGGACACAAATTTAGTCAATTAAAAAATTAATTGTATAAACAAAAAATACCCCACATATACACAAACATTTAATTTTATGGGTTTTGATTAAAAAAATTAATTGCAGCAAACAAAAAATTAATTGAATAATTAATGTACACCAATGCCACCTGAATATGTTAAGCCTGCTAAACAGAAATCTTTGTGGGCATTTCAGGCAAATCGGTTCAGTAACTAGAAGTCTATAGGGAACAAACAAACAAACGCATTTTCATTTTAAGAAAATAGATATAGAAAAAAAATTTAGTAAACATTCTCAATAACAGATGAGACTAGTTAAGTTGGACTTAAAAATAAAAAAGGTTAATAAATAACGTTTAAGAAAGAATGAAAATACAAGTACTCTGTAGAAAACATAATATTCATACGAGTGCACACATAATCGTGCCAGAAAGTGTGGGCTGTTGCTGAAATAGCGTTTCCTATTTCACTGATTTTCTGACAGTACAACTTACAGACTCAAAAAAAGTAGGAAGTTTTATATATAAAAAAAAACGTTTTATATGAAATCGCTGCCATAAAAATCATTGTCTTCGTTCTTCTTTTATATTTAAACATTCGATTTGATCGATTTTTCCATTAACGGAATGATGCACAATTTTATCTTCGTCTATGTTTGCAATATGAAGGAGTAGTGTAGTAGAAGCAGCCAGCCGTTGACCATGAGAAACAAGTCTTAGTTGAAACAATTGCTATTGATGGCAATCATTTGACTTTTTAACGATAGGTTTGGTTATGTATTTATGGCATATTAAATATTTTTAACTGTCAATACGATTTTCCGATTTTCTTTTCGTGTAAAGACAATGAAATGTATCTATAGAAGGAAGAGAGACAGTGAAACGAATTTAAAAATTTGTTTTCCTTAAATTTTTATTTTTAATGAAATTTTTTTTGTTGCTCCATAACACTGTGCTTTATTTCATTTTCGAACAATGTTTTTTCACCAAAAAAAAATAATACAAAAAGAACACCGGCGCATGCGCCAAAAACTTAAGGCAATAAGATGTTTTTCAATGTTCCGAGTTTTTAAATGGAAGTTGAAACAAGTCATAAAGCAGCTCATAGTGGCGTTTATAGTAGTCACAGTGTTATAGTCCCAGTGTACTAGTGATGTCAGTTTATAATGATGGGTTTGATTTTTAACACTTGATAGTTGATTTCAATGCACTCACTCGTTCGCTTACCTCTTATGGAAAACAACACTGGTGCCGTTCAGGCAACAAGTGAATTATTTACTATTGTTAGGTTTGGTTTCGATAAGAGAAAAAAATCAAAATCTTTTGTTTGCAATTCTTCTTCGAAATTAATTTCTTTTTTATCCTTCTATTTTGGTAATTTATGGTTTGATAGAAACTAAAGGACAGTAAGCTGTAATAAAGAAGTATTGTCGGTAGTATTTGATGTACAGATTTTAGTTATCAATCTTTATAATACTTAGTAAAAATATATTTTAAAAAGAGTTCGGATAATTCTAATTACAGAGAAAATTTCTATGTCAACGAGACGAATTTCCTATGAAAAATTTTTGTCAACGAGATGAATTTTCTATAAAAAATTTCTCAGTTAACAAGACTAATTTTCTATAGAAAATTCCTCATTTAGCGTGACTTTTCTATAGAAAATTGCTCTGTCAACGAGACTAATTTTCTATAGAAAATTTCTCAGTCGACGAGACTTATTTCTCTTTCACCGAATCAACTTTACTATTAAAAATTCCTCTTTGAACGAGACTTTTCTATAGAAAATTTGTAAGGAAAATTTTCTATAGAAAATTTCTCTTTTAACAAGACTAATTTTCTATAGAAAAATTTTCTTTTCACAATACTCATTTTCTATAGAAAATTTCTCTTTTAACAAGAAGTATTTTCAATAGAAAATTTCTCTTTTAACAAGTCGTATTTTCTATACAAATTTTTTCTGTCAAAGAGACTAATTTTCTATAGAAAATTTCTCTCTCAACGAGACTTATTTTCTATAGAAAATTCCTCTGTCAACGAGACTAATTTTCTATAGAAAATTTCTCTGTCAACGAGGCTTATTTTCTATAGAAAATTTCTCTGTCAACGAGACTAATTTTCTATAGAAAATTTCTCTGTCGACGAGACTTATTTCTCTTTCACCGAATCAAATTTACTATTAAAAATTCCTCTTTGAACGAGACTTTTCTATAGAAAATTTGTAAGGAAAATTTTCTATAGAAAATTGCTCTTTTAACAAGACTAATTTTCTATAGAAAAATTTTCTTTTCACAATACTCATTTTCTATAGAAAATTTCTCTTTTAACAAGAAGTATTTTCAATAGAAAATTTCTCTTTTAACAAGTCGTATTTTCTATACAAATTTTTTCTGTCAAAGAGACTAATTTTCTATAGAAAATTTCTCTCTCAACGAGACTAATTTTCTATAGAAAATTTCTCTCTCAACGAGACTTATTTTCTATAGAAAATTCCTCTGTCAACGAGACTAATTTTCTATAGAAAATTTCTCTGTCAACGAGGCTTATTTTCTATAGAAAATTTCTCTGTCAACGAGACTAATTTTCTATAGAAAATTTCTCTGTCGACGAGACTTATTTCTCTTTCACCGAATCAAATTTACTATTAAAAATTCCTCTTTGAACGAGACTTTTCTATAGAAAATTTGTAAGGAAAATTTTCTATAGAAAATTGCTCTTTTAACAAGACTAATTTTCTATAGAAAAATTTTCTTTTCACAATACTCATTTTCTATAGAAAATTTCTCTTTTAACAAGAAGTATTTTCAATAGAAAATTTCTCTTTTAACAAGTCGTATTTTCTATACAAATTTTTTCTGTCAAAGAGACTAATTTTCTATAGAAAATTTCTCTGTCAAAGAGACAATTTTCTATAGAAAATTTCTCTCTCAACGAGACTAATTTTCTATAGAAAATTTCTCTGTCAACGAGACTTATTTCTCTGTCACCCAAACTAATTAAATATTATAAATTCCTCTTTTAACGAGACTTTTCTATAGAAAATTTGTAAGGACAATTTTCTATGGAAAATTTCTATTTTAACAAGACTAATTAACAAGACCAATAGCAAAGACTATAGATTTATAAAGATATTGCACGACCATACAAAGTTCATACATTTTTCTGTCTATATTAATTTTTCTGGTGGATTTAGCCGCTAAATCCACTTGTGAGAGTAAATTACAGTATTTATTATTACTCTCAGAGAGCTTTTCTCACTTATCAGTGTATATGTATGTGCACACGCGTGTGTGTGTATGTATGTGTATACATTGCATTTAAAAAAATACAAACAAACTAAAAGAAATCTCGTTTTCTCGTTGAAAACACATTTAAATATAAAACATGTTTTGTTTGCATCCCATTTATGTGCAAATAACATAGGTACGTTAAACCAAATGTGACAGATTTTAATTGTAGGGCAATAATATGTGTTTATTGTTGTACAGATGAAATTATATCGATTCGCACCGAAGTTCAAATGCTGTTATTGTCTAAATTTAAACAATTGTAGGCATATAAAAAATAATTTTTCTGAAAGAATAAACTGCTTTGTTCATAAAAGATATTTTATGTTTTCTAAAGCGACAAGGCCACACATTAACATGCCTCATCAAACTCTCAATTTTGTAATTATGTAAGTAATAAAAAACTCATGGTTCAATGTGAATTTGATGATAATCAAAATACTTTTAATTTTTATAAAAATATGCCACCAGTTTGATGTGTATGAACGTAATTTCTTTCAATTTTATTTATTTTTGTTTAAAATTTTTTTTTATTAAAATTGTAGTATTTGAAAAATTATTGAATCGTTTCCGCCGAAAAATCCAATTTTATTTATTATTACAACAAATTATTATCACAAATTATGCAACAGATTCAGGCTTTGGAAGTTTGTGTGCTCCTTCCGTCTTACTTTTTGAAGTTTGTAAAATTCTTTTAAAGGTCTTTAAAAAAATATTTTTACATAATAAAGAAATGAAAAGCATAACAAAATTTATTGTTGAGCAATGCGTGAATTGTACCAAAAAATCAATTTATTCTTTTTGGTTTGAGGAGAATGACGTATGTTATAAACACAGGATGGAGATGCTCAATTTACTACTAGTTCTTATATAATTACGGAAGCATTCCATATGGGAAACTTACAACTACAAATTATCAAATATTAAAAAAGTTAAAATCTTAAATCATTTAACTTGTAAAGAGCTCATAAGTAAAATTAATAAATACTCATAGTAAATTCGTTTGATATATAAATAAATACACACATGGTAAGTGCATAATTAAATAATCTAAAAAATGGAATAATAATTCGGTGCAAATCGATGTAGTTTAAGTTTTACAAAAATAAAACAAATACTGTTGCCCTACAATTACACAATCGGTCGCATATGCTCTTACGTAGGTTATTTGCACATAAATTGTTTGAAAATAAAACGCAATCAATTAAAAAAAATACCAAAAACCGGTTTCAACCAAAAAAAAAGCACACACACACACACTTTGGCTGGCAAAAACAGCAAACATGTGTATGTATTAATGCATGTGGTTTCTTGCTCTCTTTAGTTCTCTGAATGTGAGCAAGAAGTTTTTGCTTTCTTGTTACTTCCCCCCCTCATCTATAAGAAGAACAACATTTTTTAAAATTTCAAATGTACTAAGTGCAACATCTTTATAAATCTATAGTCTTTGCCAATAGTCTATTGAAAAGTTCGCTTTTAACAAGACCAATTTGCAATAGAAAATTTCTCGTTTAACAAGTCGTATTTTCTATAGAAATTTTTTCTGTCAAAGAGACTAAATTTCTTTAGAAAAAATCTCTTTTAACAAGACTAATTTTGTATAGAAAAAATCTCTTTTAACAAGAGTAATTTTGTATAGAAAAATTCTCTTTTAGCAGAACTAATTTCCTCAGAAGACAAATTTTCTATTTTAACAAAACTAATTTTCTATAGAAAATTTTGCTCTCAACAACCCTAATTTTCTCGGTCAACAAGACTAATTTTCTATAGAAAATTTTTCTGTCAACGAGACAAATTTCTCTGTTAACGACATAAATTTTCAACGAATAATTTCCTTGAATGAAAAGTTGTTCTTTTTTAAGGAAAAATATTAAAAAGGTGTCGTTTAGATGTTAGCATTTTCCCCAACAGGGGAAATATCTTCTATTATAAATCCTTAAGATATCCATTTAAAATGAATGGCATATTAACTAAATCACTTTTATTTAACATATTTGTATAATGGAATTTCTTCAAATAATTGTACTTCATTTTTCATCATTGACAACTGCTTTTTATGTTTATCCAACAAATATTGATTAAATTTAAGAAAATTACAGAGTTTATTTTCTCGGCATTATATCTATTGTCCACCTTATAATAATTCATTTTATAGAAAAATATTTTTCTTTCTACATACCAAAGACCACCAACAGCATTGTAGCGTTAAAAGAAATTTTACCATACGTCCGCCTACTGACACATAACACTACTGTAACGCGAACTAAAAAAAAATTAAAAAAGAAATTGTAGAGAAAGATGGAAATAAAATGCATAAATAAACAACTAACAGGCATAAATTTTAAATAAGGATTTTTTACGAAAACACCCAAAACGCATTTGGGAGTTTAAATTTCTTCAGTAGATTCAATTAAAGCGTCCAACATGCTGCAACACCACATATAGTCGCATGAGTTATATGGACTTGTAGCAAGAGTATGGTGGCATTGTTAAACTGACAAAGTTTCAATTGTACTTTTATTTCGTGACAACTTGTAACACAAAACTTAAATATTTAGACAACAGGTGCCTTTTGTATTTTTATTTTGGGTAAAATCTTGTAAATTGTCATTTTCTCTTGTTATTTATTTGGGTGAATTATAAAAGATTTTCCTTTTAGGTGACATGTATTTTTACAGATTTTTGGAATTTTTAATCAACTAAAGTGTCGGCTTATCTGTTGAAAATATGTAAATACTTTTTTAAAGTGTTTTCGCAATTTAAAGTAGATCAGATTAATTTAAAAGTGAGTTGGCCGTTTAAGTTAACCTATTTCGTTGAGCCTCCATTGATGTTATGATTTTTTATTAAAAAATTCATGTCAAATAGTTTTTGTGTGGAAATAACACTTAAACAACGCTTTGTAGTTAATCTTATTTTCCGCTTATAAATTTTCATCAATCCCCTAATGCTAAAGGACATTTATTTTATTGACCCGATTTGTATCATTTTCAGTACTAAATAAACGGTGGGAGATGTTATACTTATGTTAATGACTAATATCAGGGCTTATATTAGAACCCAAGTTTCTATAAAAAGTTTCCTGTAAATTCACTTTTTGATAAAATTCCTTAAAAAGTTAAAGACTTTCCGTTTAAAGGATTTGTTTTGAATTCAGACATTTTTGCTTGTATTTTTTGAAAAAATTGCTTGTCTTATTTTAATAAAATGTCAGAATATCCTGGCTAAAGATTTTTTTCTAAAAGTATTTCTCATCTGCTGTTGGCAAAAATTAAGCACTTTAACGCCAGATTTTAGTTTAGTGCATTAAATCAATTAGTACCCTAGAGGGAAGCGAACTGACAACAAAGTACCATTTGACACCATTTGACCAGTCACAGAACTAATCTCAATGAACGTACTTAGTGTCAGTTACTACAATGTAGTATTATTTCAATACAATGTAGTAGTTTTTCAATAAAACAAGTCGTAGAATTAAATTCAAAAACCAAATTTTAGAAAGTACCTTAAAATGTGTCACAGCACCGGTGAAGACTGTACTGTAACTCATTACTTCTTCTACCTTTTTGTTTTTCATAAACCAGTTAAATGATTGGTTTTCCTTTCACTGGTCATGAGTCCTTTCTTTTTGTACTTGTTTTATTTTCAAAAGCCCCAGGACCAGTCTGTTGGACCAATTGACACAAATTTCCCGCAGGGTTCATACAGAAATAAGTTATAGTAAGATCTGGGCTATAAAGCCCTCTTTTTCTAAAATTGATCTACTGATATCACATCATGATCACTGGTATTACATTGATAGTAGTGGAAGGAGCATATTGGCATGGCCTCTAGGTGATTTTTAAAATCAAATAAATCTCATATATTGAGTATGTTTAAGCTGATTTTATCAATCTAGTTAGTTTTCTATAGACTATATCGAACCCACAACCCAGATTCGAGAAGAGTGTTGGGTCTTGTAAGTCTTCTGGTTCCATTAAACTTTTCATCAACTATCAGTATTCCATTGTTCCTTTTCATCTTGCAATGTGTCCGAAATATTTAAGATACGATCTGTTGATCCTCTTTAATATTCGATCTTGATTTTCGGTTCCTGAAGATTTGATATGTACGAAATTGTGCACATTACACTCTCAAGATTATTTGATATACCCTCATAACAAAGCTTCCAATTCTTTTCTTTCTGATTGCTTAAGAGTCCATGTTTTTGAGGCATACGCGGCCTCAACTATTCGGAATTAATTTTGGTCCAGAGGCCAATTTTCTTCGAAAATGGGCAAGGAGTGGCCGTTACAGTCAATGGCGATCGTTATCGGGTCATGTTGAACGAATTTTTGTTCACAAAAATTGAAGAGGAGGATATTGGCAACATTTGGTTGCAACAGGACGGCGCTACGTGCCACACAGCCGAAGCTACACTCGATGTTTTGCGCCCTGTTTTTGAAGATCGCATTATCAGCCGCAGAGCTGATGTCGTTTGGCCACCTCGGAGCTGCGATTTAACACCGTTGGACTATTATGTGTGGGGTGCCGTCAAAGATAAGTGTTACGCCGACAAGCCAGAGACAATTGACGCTTTAAAGGACAATATTCGTGGAGCCATTAGTGAAATACAGCTGCACACAATCGATAATATGCTTAAAAATTGGACGGATCTTGTAGGCTAATGCAAGGCCAGCCGAGGCAGCCATTTGAATGAAATTATTTTCCATTATTAACCGGAAGGATTGTACTTTCAAATAAAAAAAGAAATTTAAGAAAATATTCAGTAGTTTTTTTTATAGCATTTTCAAAAAAAAAAGTTATTTGGCGGACCCTGTACTAACAAACATTCGCAGGCGTATTTTAAATTCACCAACCACGATAAAGGTGAATAATGAATGACCTTAGTTGCGATATATTGATTTAAAACCCATAAGTGCTACAACACAAACTGAAATTGTTCGTAATAGTCTGAAGTTCATGAGCACTTAAATATCTAACAATTCTCATACAATAAATTTGGTCTAGGCATTAACAACCTTCTCTTGTTCGGCTTTTGTTTTAAATGTGTTTTACATATTAACTCGGACATTCGCTGTGCCTTATACAACAAGTTCGCTACTTATAAGAAACTAGATTAATATTGTATAAATTACAAATGGAATGACAAACTTATTTATATTCTTTTAAACTGTGCTGAAGGGCATAAAACTGGGGAAAAATTAAGGCATTTTATATCGATCGTAATATCCATCTTAATAATATTGTAATTTTGATCAATATCGAATATCCTCAACTTGCACCCTGGCTAATATAGAGAGCACTTAGCCCCAAATTAACTTTGGATTATAGAGCTTCTTTGTAGAACTTTTTATTTAAAGTATTTAATAATATCATCAAGTGATTTCTTAAAAACTTATTCAATTAAAAAATATTTCAAAATGTTAAGTTTGCTTTTAAAATTCTATAAATGACAGTTTAATTTGTCTTTAATGTACTATTTAAGGGACTACATAAACTTCATTTAAGTTTTAATTTAATTCTATAGCATTAGACTTCCTAATAAAAAATCAACTCTAAACTATAGACTGAAAAAGTATTTTATTAAATATAAACACAATCAATGTTGTATTTTAAATAGAAATAGATGGGAAAAATCGCACAACTATTCAGAAAAGCGCCAACTATTTAACATTAAATTATAGCATTTAAAATTTATTAGTAACACAAACGTATATTATTTTGTAGTTACGGGTACGATATGATGGTCAAGGAAAGAGCGCAATACCAATAATAAATAGCAGCAACAAAACAACCAACCAGCCAACTCTAGTAGGTGCCTTACAACCTTAAGTTGGAGGCAGCAATAGTTGCATCACTACACTGGCTTTTAGACACTTGTTCTTGCTGCTAGACTTACAAAAATTCTCCACAAGTTCAAAGTCTTTCTAAAGAAAAAATAATTTCTTATCTTAAAATTGCTAATAAATGAAGTGTACCTGTATTTCTTTCAATTACTTTTGTTTTTCTTCCATTTAGTTGTTGAACTTCGTAGCAAATTAAATTAATTTTAATGTGAATGAATACGAACGTGAATGGCTAGAGGATGTTTATTTTATTGACAATCCCATAACAATTTGTCCTTCTCCGTAATTGCGGCAATCAATTACAAGGAATGAGATTATATGTCATTGGTTGTAATAAATAGGAAAAGAATATAATAAACAAAAAAGGGAAACAATCAGGAAGTTAAATATAAATTTTTTTTTTACATTTTTAATTTCAACACTGTCAAGCACATTTTAAGAAATGATCGTAAATTAGTATACGCTTCATTACAGGTGAAAAGGGTTTATTTAAGTTTGTCATTCCATTTGTAACTTCTACAATATTGATATAAGACCCTGTAAAGTATATTTATTCTCGGTGCTTATGTGTAGCGAAGTTCATTTAACGATGTTCGCCTGACCATATCACCGTGTGTATGCTGAATTGGGTTTTCCAAAGACGCTGATATTATGGAACTTGTTGTTGTAGTTTCTTTTATTATTTTAAGGTGTTCATATTTTTCATCACTATCATTTGAAAGCTTACATATTCTGATTATTATTTTTGCTGTTGCTTATTCATCTTTAAAAAGAACCTTGGCGATATTCATGTTTTGTGTGTAAAAATATGAATAAGATTCGCCAACTGAGCAAAATGTTTAAAGAGGGCCGCTTAAGAAGAAGAAAACAGAATACTGAGTTACTCTTTAGTCAATTTGTTTGTTTTTAAAGGAAGAATGTCCCTTATTCTGAAAATGTTTGCCCTCGAACGATAAACCCCCTAATACGGTTTATAACTCAACTCTGTTGAGTTGAAAGTAAAACAACAAGTAGTGATGAGTTGTAATATTTTTATTTAGCGCAATAAAACCAGAGTTGTTAATTATAATATAAAAACCGCAAATTTTCGTCTGTACGAGAAGGGGGGGGCGGGCATTAGCATCTGCAACATCAAAATCGTGTCTCCAAAAATGGTCCCATAGAGAGCATGTTCGCAATAATTATCAACAGAAACATATTTTTTAATTCATTTTTTTCATTTTAATAACAATTTTGATTTTAGTTGAACTGTTAATTTTTAATTTCTTGATATTCTTTAATTAGGCTTGAGTTCATCAAATTTTATTTTCACTGAGGAAGGAATTTTTTACAACATGGAATTTTTATTAAAATTTATTGATCATGTTTCTTGGCTGAGCTGGAATTTGAACCCGGGTTGTTTTTTACATGTTTCAAGAATCACCACATTCTATCCTCAGAAAATCTTTGAGTTCTAGTTGCCAATAGGTAACTTATGGTGTTTTCTTTTCTACAAAAAATGTCACATTGTATTTAAAAAAATGCAATTTAGTGTTCGTTTCTTAAAAATGCTTTGCTCTCTAAAAGGGCAGCTTGGTGGCTTCTGTTGCAAGGCGAAGCTGGGAAAAAATCAACTCTAATCAGGACAGTAAAAATTTCAAGTTTTAATAGTTATTTTTTCTATTATTTTATAGTAAAAACAAAAGAAAGCATTGCATTGTTAATGGAAGGTTGTCAGTAGTATAAAATTTAAGTGAATTCGGTGTTATAAAATTATTTTTGAAAAAAAAACGTCAAATTAAGAAATCGTAAAAACTTGGTGTTAATCAATCGGCAATCCGGCAAAGGCATTTTGTTGTTTACATATTTTATGAGAAATAAACTAAAGAAATTGGAATTTCGTCGTTCATTTTGTTCATTTATTTATTTATTTAATATCAATCTATATAAATTTGGGTTTATGTATATTTTTTTTTATATTTTGAAGAACACACTTTTTGATTTATGTACATATTTTTTTATATATGTATATTGAAGAATAAACTTTTTGTCAGCTGTTAAAAAAAGCGTGATCCAATTTTGTGTTTTGTTCTCGTCAAAAAAAATATTGCAGTATTGCATGTTCGGCAAAACATTTTTTACGTGCACCTTTTAAAATGTGGTATTTTTTTGTAGAAAAGAAAACACCATAAATAATATAAGTGAAAGTCAGTTTACCTAACCATTTTATGGACTGATTTTATGTTGAACAAGGAGTAGGTTTGTGTGTCGAATACCTTGTATAAATATGATTACCAAGAATTCATCATATCACACTGGTTCCTCTAAAAAGAGTCAACTCCAAATCTAAAACTTTTCAGTAGAGGCAAAAAAGTGTCTTTTTTTAATATTTTCAATGAAAGCTGAAAACATTTATGGCATTGTAAAGAACTTGTTCTCTTACTTCCCATTCATATGCTTTTTAGTTTTATATCATACTAGCATTTAACACGCTACTTCGTTAGCGTCTCCTTTTTCTTCGTGAACATATTTGAATGTCAAAGTTTATTTTTCCAGGTTTTGACTTGTTTCAATTCTAGCATTTAACCCGCTACTTTGTTATCGGGCCTTTTATTTCAAAAACATATTTATATGCCAAAGTTAATGTCCTAGGTTTTAACAAATTTTACCGATAATTTTGTGTTTCTAAGTTCAATAGTATAGAAAATTAAAAAAGTACCACTCATGGAACACAAAAGCAAACGAAAGAAAGTAAATTTCCCGTATTATTCCAAAATATGTACAGGTTGTACGTGTTTACTCTCCCAGGACATTGCATCTTGAATTTTATGTTGTTGGTCCAATACTTATGAAAATTCAAAAAGTACCAGTTAAAGAACAAAAAAGTACCGAAAAGTTCGCTCATAGATTTGTATCCACTTAGTTTATGTTTTAAGGTCCAATATTAACGATAATATAAAATACCAGTTGTAGAATCAAAATGCTGAACAAAGATATTAAATTTCCCGTATTTCCCATATTGGTACTATCATCACATATCGTAAAATAATCAGTTTTAATAACTTTTAAATTTTCGGTCACGGTGGACCTTTTGACGGAAAGGACCATATATCAATGAATAAAACAAAATGTTTTGTATAAATGTACCGAAAATAGTTACGATTTTCACCTCTTAAACTTTCGAATTTCGAAAAAGTACCAAACCGGTATTCGAATTTTTTTTTTTTTTTTTGATAAGGTGTATTGGTTAAAAAGATAGATGGGCTGACAAAAACGTTTCAAAATTCAGGTTTTACCCGTTTTCACCCTAAAAGAGCCGAATTTCAAAAAAGTACCAGACACCTATCCACTTTTTTTCAAAATAATACCGATAAGTATTATAGTTTGTTTATATCTCTTTTAGTTTTGGAGATAAAAAGTTTCCGAATTTACCCTTTTTAACCCCCTAAACATTCGAATTTCCAAAAATTCCATCTTAGTGGACCGATGTGGGGAGAGACTCACCTCCGGTCCAAATTTCAAGTTTTAAGCTTCACGCGTTTAAAAGTTACAATTTTATATACATTATGTAGATATCGATGCCTTTATATAAAAAAGCGTAACTCGATTTTTTATTAGTTTACAGAAGAAAGAAAAAACTTAATAAAATCCGTAGAATTTTAGACACAAAAAATTTGTAATGCCATTTTTAATAAAGAAATCCAACACATTTTATAATATAACCCTGTGAAATTTAAGATAAGATTGATTTTTAGGTAAAATTTTAGAAATCTTTGGATCTGTGTCATCAGTTTGCTCGTACACAGACGGAAAAATCCGGTATAAAAACACCAAAATTTACATCATTCGTTGTCAAAAGTGAGTCAACTACGTTTGTGTTCAATTTGATTTGGTGTCAATACTTTTTAACCACCTCGTTGTGATTTTGTCACCTTTTGGTCTCATTCTGTCAACAAAATATTAATATATTATAACCATAATGGTATCATTTCGACAACATGCTGTTATCATTTTTGACAACACACCGTTGGTATATTGACCACATTCGATTGTCATTTCGATAACACATTGTCCTGAGTATAGTAATAAATAAAATTAAAATATATGATGCATTTTTATTAATTTATTTCAAATATTTAAAATAAAATTTTAAAAATACAGGAACTTCATTGTTAATATAAGTTTTTTCAATCTTCATCGTCATAAATCCTTTGCACTTGCATTGTTTGTACAGCATTTATATTTTTTTCAAAATGATTTCTATCTCACAAAGTATTATGGAATACGTAAGACTTTTGAGATATTGTAAACTAACCTTTAGCAATTACTGATTTCTTGATATTTTCTTTGTTATCATTTGTTTTTTTTTAACTCCAAACAATTTATTTGTGGAACATCTTCGGAATTCAGCTATTAAATATGTATAATCGAAAACAGTTAATGATGTGAGAAGTTTATATAACTTTTAATCGCTAGATGATGTGGCATACTTAGTGCCGGTTCACACAAGTCAAGACTTGACGAGTCAAACTTGACTTGTGTGAACCGGCACTTAGGGATGCAACATCGTTGTGAAAAACATCGATGTTTAAAACTTTCGATTTTCCCACAATAACCATCGATGATAAAAAACATCGGTAAAAACACTATACATCGATGGTTTAACATCGATGTTATAAACTTCTTTGCAGGAAATACTTACGGACTGCTCAAATTCTTCCTTGCTACTAAAAGTCTTAAGGACCAAATAAAAAAGCCTGTCAAATGAATTTTAAAACACAGAAACAAAATCACAAAACATTTAATTCCGTACGGAAAGTACGATCAGTTTCACGCTTTGCTTAGGCAAGTAAAAGATTCATTAAACTTGACAAAAAGTTTTCTTAAGTACAATATGGTTTGACACATATGATTTACATGTATTCGCACAGTTTCTTAAGCCAACTAAAGCATAAAATAGTTGGGGCTTCACACTTGTTCACACAGTCTCCAAAATTGTTTCAGCATTTCTTTACTTTATGAAAGGGGTTTCCCCATATTACAATGCATATTATGCTTGTATACACATACATGTACGTATGTGCTTTGAAATACACTTTATATTTTTAAATAAGAGCTTTAATTAAGAAAATAAATATTAAAAATCGTAAAAATATTAGAAAAAAAATTTAAATAAATGAAAATATTAACTGGACGATGTCGATGTTTTTTAGTTTCGACGCCGATGTATCATCGATATATCGTCCATCAACACATCGATGTTAACATTGATGTTTATGAACGATACATCGATATTTTTTAAACATCGATGTATCGTTTGCATCCCTAGGCATACTTCAATAATTTATTCAATACAACTTGAAAAATATTTTTCCCCCGTTTTCATATACGACGTTTATTAACGGACATTTTCATACTAAATTTGTTTTATAATCCAGATTAGACATAAAACAAATTACACATTACATATGCCAGCAGCTACTAATACATATATTTTAACCCAAATTTTTTTTTTCAATGACATTGGTATTTCAACAGTTTCTTACGATGTCTGTGGAAAACGTTCAAACCTTTTTGTTTCAATAAGATGGAAACATATCATATACTGCAGGTGTCACAATGGCTTTGGTAAGCAACGTATTCTTCGATTTAAATCGATTTTAATTGGCCTCCGCGTTAATTGGATTAAAAAGCTTCTAACAGTTATCTTTAGGTATATTTAAAAGAACGAAATGATGTTGATAAGCCAAGAGTCATCTTACAACTAAATACCAGCATTCGAAATTAAGCCATGAACATTACACCCGAAGTTTTGCGAAAATTTAAGGAAAATATGTTAACAAATAATTTTTTTTTTAACTAATAAAAAGAACTTCTTCAATAACATAATTTATATTAAAAAAAAAAATGATCGCATAAATAACAAAGTCATAAATAATTTAAACCATTCTGTGCCACCCTCTCTCTAAATTAGATCTCATTTACAAAATATTTAAACCAAGAAAATTTAGAGTTTCACAAATTAATCATACAGAGTATGTACAATGTGCATTCTACATTTGTTTTATTTTAAAAATATGTCTTAAAAAACTAATTTTATTTATTTATATATTCATACAAAATACAATGTATATATCTTAACTTAATAATTCAAAACGCATTCAAGGCATTATTTTCATTATTTTTCAAACCTTAAAAAATAAAACCAAACAAAAAAAACTGCCGCTTTAAAATCCACAACAAATATTTCCAGCATTCCACTTTTCAAAAACTGAATTAATCATAAAAGAAAACTCCCATTGCATAATTTTGTTGTACTCTTAATATTTGTTGGAGGCTCTATTATCTAATGGAAATACATATTTACTTAATAGAGTACTGGAAAGAGTATTAGAAAGAAAGTATTTATTTTTAGAACGAAAATCTTTGAATTATTGATAAGTTAATATGCAACAGAGGTGACCCAAATAATTTGTTATGAGCTCAGGCATCTACAGAATATAAAGCAAACACAAAAAAAAAACAAAACTATCCTACAGAACAAATTGTTGTTAGAGAGTAAAGAAATATGATAAACGACACGCGAACGTGTTTAAAACATAAAATTTGAAACTGATGGCTTAAGAATAGTTCTGAATTCAAAGCCAGTGTGTAAAGAATTATGAAAATGTTAATTTTTATTTAGCACGGGATGAGGTTTATAAACATAATATTAAAAAAAAAAAAAAAACGATTACAAAAAAAAAATCAGCCAGAGAATGAAATACTTTTGAAAAGTGACCACAAGCAAAATGTCAGTTATGCCAGACACAAAACAAAAAGACAAGCCAGAAAAAAAAGGATACAAAGAAAAAAATCTAAAGCACGCTTTTAGAAATATTTAAGTCATGAGCTTGAACTGATTGCATATCTATAACAAAAACAGCAACAACAAATACTACTTCAGTGCAGTTCTATTCTTTTCTGTTACATTTTTTAGTCTTCATTTTGTATTTTATTTATAGGCGACAGCTTGTAGTGTAGGCGTTTAACGGTTTTAAAAACTACTATGAAATTCACCACAAATAAATTATATTAAAAAATCACTAAACTAAAGTTTAGTGGTATAAATAAGTTCTTGCTGTTTACTTTTAATATTGGCTATTAGTAGCTTTCAGTTTATGTCCTCCATTTTTGTGGCAACAGATGGATTCGGAACTAACAGAACTTTTCATGCACACAACCACATAATTATCAACTTAAATTTAATACCTTTGACTAAAGAAAATTATAATACAGCATGATGTTTTGACGTCGTTCAAAATAATAGTTGATAAAAGGGACAAGGTTTATAATTTTGAGAACATTTTCTATCACTTAATTTTCTAAGAAGTATAACGTACTATTTTTGTTAGCAGGATATTGTGCAGAATATTGGACCCGTTCAATTTATTTCCAGATGTAAAAAGTTTTTTATATGTAGCATTAAAACATCCAAAATCACTAAACCGACATGCAAAACTGTTACTCCTGGCATAAGAAAGTCCGTGACAATTGATATACCAACGACTGAAATGCACCGCACTCCAATCTAGAGATTTTTCATCGATAAATGAAAAGGTAGTAGGAGGTAGTAAACTCTTGTATAAAGTACAAGTAGAGGAAATATTTTTATGTGCTGCTTCTGGAAAAATCGTTTTTTGCAAGGTAGTGTATGGCTTCAAGATTATTCAGCGGGTTTTTCTTAGAACTCCTATTGTTTATTTCCAACAACACATGTGGAAAAGACTTACATGAGCACCTGCCATGATGATCCGTCCCTTAATCCACACTCTCCCACAACTAATGAAAAAGCAGCCCTTAAGTGGTGTTTTCAGTATGTGCCATACCTCGAATTTGGGTTAAAACCACAACCACCACGTGATTCCCTAATGTATGTTTTTAACGGAAATGTAAAACTTACCACAAAGACAATCCTCCTGAATGACAGAAAGCAATTACAGCAAGTTTTTTTACTCAGGCGACTCTTATATATTCAGTAAGGTGCCCGCAAACCGGGGGCTACATACCACCCTGGTACCAGATCTGGTCAGTCAAGGGATCTCAAGAGATCTATCAATTTTAGATCTTTGCGGAATCCCAGTTATTGACTGCACCTCATTTTACCGGAGCTTGCTTTACCAGAAGGTGAAATATTCTTAAGGTAAAGGAATCACCCTATGAGAAACTCCGATGGACTTTCAACCACAATAAAATGCCAAGAACTCCCTTTAGTTGCGCTAAAAAAGACATATTGCCATGAAAATCTGCGCGTCCGATAAATGATGGTGTCCTCGTCAACACAACTGCACAAATTTTGGTTTCAGATAAATATCGAGATAATTTTTGATAAGGCCGACTGAAATTAGTTGTATTTAAGGAATAAAAATTGTTGTCTAAAGTAAAAGGTTTTCTCTTTAAAGCCAGTAAAATAAAACCTGTTATTCGCTTCTTTTTTTTTACTTGGGACTTTCAACATAGATGCACGTAGTGCGGAAATTTCTCTAACTGTCATTCACTTTGTAGTGACCGGTAGCGACTCCTTTGTGAGACTCTCCAAGCAGCATACTACTTCAAGTCCTAGACCAAGCATTTCCAAGTAGCTAAAGTTAGAAGGTGCCCAGTCATGTAGCCTGAATGGATAAAGAATATCATAACGTCTCAGGCAAGTATGTAAATTACATGAATATTAGCTGATGCATGACTGCATCGTAGGATTGGACACGAAGATAGCAGCCCTTTCACCAATCTAAGAAAGGAGGGACAGCAGCCCACTTTTCCGAACCCTAATTTGCTAAAGAATCGCCTGATATATATACACTAGAGCTATAACTTTACTTTTTCTAATATCAAAAATGCCATAGTATAGTCGTGTAGAACATTAAAAGTTATTAATAAAAAATATGATAATTTTTTCGGATTGTTAAAAAAGTTCACGTAGGGATCGGGTTGAAAATGATTGTTATTTTTATCTCACGGAAATTTTAAAAATATTTTTATACATTTCTATACGTATCACTTAAATGCTATTTTGGAATTTATCCACTGCTTTAGATTTTAAAATTTTCATACGGTTTACAATTCTTCGCGGTTCAAAATTTCTTGGGAGGTTTTAGAAATTTGCTTTCCTGCGTGAGGTTTTTTGTGCAAAAGGACGGGATACAGGTGTTTTCATTACTAAATCATTATTGGCCACTTCGTGGTACTATCCAAAAATTTGGTTATAGCCCTAAAATACATACATATCTGTGGCAATAAATAATAATGGCTTAAGTTGACATAAGTGCTTTTTCATTTTATTGCATATTTTTATTCGCTTCCTCAAGATCTATCACTCATCTAAATTTCAAGTATAAAATGTCAATATTAATTAAACTACACGTATTTATATTTTAAATTGCCCTACAAAACACACAATTTTTTTTTAGACAAGACCTTTGATATGTAAAAACACGAAATTTCGACTTAAGCTATTATTATTTATTGCCACAGATACGTATATGCTTCTTTTTCAATAGTTAGTGCTGGATCACACTCTTCACGGTTTAGCCATCAAGGCTTGAGCTTTTAGGGGAGAAAGGAAAAGAGATTGCAATTTGTTTTCCTCTCTCACCTAAAAACTCAAGACTTGACGGCTAACACTTGAAGAGTGTGAACCAGCACTTACATTGCTTCGGATATGTCTTCACAAGTGCAGTTTTTTCTCTCTTATTCACTTTAAGTGGGCTATTTGTTGGCTGATTACCTCTTCTGTTATAGTCTGCCTGCCAGGCTTTAGAAGTTTTTAGTCACCATGGGTTGTATGATTAAGCCTTACTTTTACTAGAAGACATCCCATTAAAACTATGCCGGTTTGCTGTTTGATCTTTCACAATATTTTTTTAAAGAGTAATTCATACTTGCAAAAACGACGTTGGTTGTTTCTAGGCTTCAGTTTTAGATCGCAATTCTTTTAAATAAATAAAATTTGATTATACTTACCATAAGTAAATATTTACAATTTATTCTTTAATTTGACTTGAATTTTTATCGAGTTGTGAAGATGAACATCCTTAATCTTTCGAGGCCTGCTAGAACGATTTGAGTCTCTAACAACGAAATTTTCTTTAACAAATCTTAACATCGATCGAAGAAGCAACAAAAGCGTAAACTTCCCCGTTGGTCTAGTGTCTCCTTGCTGCACCTTTCTTCATCAAAAATTAAAAAGCAAATCTCTCAAAAAACTTTTCCTTTTCGAAGTTGTAAAAACTCTAAAGTTGGCATCAATCAATGTATTAAAAGTTAATAAGTGTTGCCGAATGTCTACGCTTTGCGCCACAAACATAAAGTTATGTTCTTCTAAATACAA
Organism: Pollenia labialis; assembly: GCA_949318255.1. Classification (NCBI taxonomy): domain Eukaryota; kingdom Metazoa; phylum Arthropoda; class Insecta; order Diptera; family Polleniidae; genus Pollenia; species Pollenia labialis. Next base: position 110,086,394 of record OX439139.1, read on the forward strand.
TTTTAATATTTTAAGTACGACAGTTCTGCTGACGACCAGCTAAAATTTATTTATACTACCAATACCACAAATGAATATAGAATTTTCTCCTTTTTACGCTATACTTATAAAAAGAGAAGTTAATATTCAACGCAAATAGGCGTCAAAATAGGCGTGTAAACTATTAAATATTTGCTAAGTTTAACTGAAAGATTACCATAACAAATCTAAATCATGATTATTTCCTTAGAAGCTGTACAAGAATAAGAATATAGACGAAAAAAAAGCTTAGAATGGCATAATGCCAAAGAATTTTCAAAAAAGTTTAAGATTGAAGTCAAATTTAAAGCGAAATGGTTTGTTGAACTTGACACTTAGTTGTCATAATTATGCAATGGTTTTGCTTTAAATTTGTTAAGAAAAAAAATTAAACAGATTCGTATGCATACACACGACTACATTAAATGATAAATAGTGTATAATTTATCATATTTAATTTACAGCTACATCTTAACACTTTACAGAAAAAAAAGAAAGAAAAAAATTATAAATATTTAACACAAACCTGACAGCAATACAAAAGACTTAAAACACATGCGTAAAGTATTAGATGGCAACTGTTAATTCTTTTACTAATCTCCTCTCTCTTGCTCAGTATTTTTTTTCAACCAAACAATAGACTTAAGCAACAAAGTGTTTCTCTTTAAACGTTTCTAAACAATTCTAATAAAGAATTATTCAGCTGGCAATTGGCAAACAAATCATATATTCATTTAGCGAATATTAAATAACAATTAAGCAGGCAGGATGATATAATGAACTTCTTAAGTAGTTGGCTTTAAAGAAAGTTAAGCTGTATTGTATTGTTATGTATTAAAAACTAATTAGAATCCCAACCGTCTACATAAAATTATCATTTGTAAGATTTATTTTATCTAAGAACGATTTTATTCTTATTGTGACTTATTTAGACATAAAGTGTTTGAAGATGAAGTGCAAACAGATAATTTTTTTAATTATATCACAATGAGAATAAAAATGCACAGTAGAGCAAAACAGAAAAAAAGTTTTAGAAACAAATTTACCCATTTTGGGAAGGTAGTAAAAACTTTTTTTAGTTTAAGGCTTGAGAGTGGTTTCTACATATCGTTGCCTAAAACGCAAAAGGCCTAATCAAAAATGTTAAAGCTTTTATAGGAGAAACAAAAAACTATTTAAGACGATGAATTGCCCTAAGCTGCTTACAATTTATTAATCTTATATTTTTCTAGTAAAACTTACCAATTACTTATATGCAAGCTATGGTCACACTTAACAAATATTCGACGTCACAAATGTAACCACTAGTTTTATTGAACAATTGTATGTTTTTGCAAAACAGTGTACATATTTATTACATTATACTCTGATCTATTTACAAATTAAGTTAAGCAAATCAAAGAAAATGTTTGAAACTAAAAAGGTTTATCAAATTGCTGGTCACACTTTATATCTCAACTTTACTTATCTATTCTTTTTCTTCTTCTTTTTAATCGTATTTTATTCACAACGGACCGCATTGGCCTACGGGTGGAAGTGTGCACTAGGGCGCATAACCCTTCTTAACCTTAACTAATCTAGTGGTCACACTTTCTTCGGATATTTTCGACAAATATTTGTTAAGTGTGAACATACCTTAAGTTAGATCTTTTAGCGTCTATCATATAATCTTTTGTAGGTGAGGGTGTTTATTTTTTTGTGAATAAAATCAACTATTTCGCTCGAATGATTTTTGTGAATGCAATACATCAGACTCAATGAAATTTTCTTTTCTTATTTTATGGGTGCTAATAGCCTTTTGTGCTTAAGGTAACGATATATCTTTAAATGGATTCTAAATTCAACTCTGAGTCCTAAATTAGAACACTTCGCACATGTAAATCATTGTGATTTGTATCTTCCTGCTGTCTCTACGTTGTTTGTTACGACTGATTAAAGACTAAAATTTTATATTTTTCCCAAACTTAGGAAGTCAAAAAAGAGTCAAGAGCTTAAACGATGCGATTCCGATCTTTACACATGGCTCATGGAAGGGTATTTGTACGCGAGTAGCCCTGACAATCTTTTTCTCTCAGTCGCAATAAGATTACCCGCTTTCCAGGCAGAAATAAACGTTATTACTGAAGTGGAGAGCAGAATCAAAAGCCTTAAGTTAGAGGGTGCGACATTTTGACTGCTATTGAAGACCTAAATTCTTAAGTGATCATAGTAAGCAATTGAATCATGAGGTGTTATTTGCATACTGGGCCCTGTTTCTCTAAACAACAAGTTACAAATCTACAATGAAAATACAATTGAAACAAAAACAAAAATTATAAAATTTGTTGCTTTTTTAATGTATTTTACTTTTATATTTGAACTTGTAGTTTTGAGAAACAGGGGCCTGATAGTGAAGTTGTCGAATATTTTTAAATAATTTGCTAGTCTGTGATAACTTATAAAAAGATCATCAAAATTCTTTGACCCTCGTATTATAAACTTCTGACAATAGAGAAATATCCAATATTCTTCTTCATACGCAACAATACAAGGCACTGTATAAGGCCGGCCACTGTGACCATTCTGAACGTAAAGTTTTTCTTTTAAGTGGACATTGTATGAGTCACTTAGATAAAAGGGAAAAATAAATTTGATTTACAAGCCGATAGCCCTAGTTGCTAGTGCTTTAGCTTTAAGATTTATTATAATTTTAATTGTAATAAATATCTAAATAAATAAATAAATTTGATTATAAATGTATTGTTCATCAGGAAGTTACATTCAAAGATTTTAGAAAAGCTTAATGAGAATTATAAATCCCTGCTTTACTTGTAATAATATCAAAGCTTAAGCAAAACACCAACAGGCAACAGTAAGTATATCTTTTCTTACAATCCCGACTACAATTGGTTGATTTTTTTTTGTCAACTCTAATTGTAGTTGTACGGGAAAAACAAAAAAAAAATAATAAATTTCAGTTTATCAATAGTAAGATTTGGGAATTTGGCACATTAGGACTGAAGCTCTTTTACTATTTTCTTATGAAAATAACAAACCAATTTGTTTTTTAATTTTGGGTTTCCTTTACCCGCCTACAACTAATATTAATGTTGGGAGAATTCCAACTAATTTCTGTGGGGAATGTAAGAAAAGATAAACTCGCTGTTAATTGATGGTATACTGACTTGAGTTTTTGTAATTCTCATTCACTCTACAGTGTTATTTGCATAATAGACATCTTTAGCTTTTCTAAAGTTTTTTGGAACAGGTTTCCTGATGACATGAGCATAGGAACAAGCTTATCCTCCAACAATAAATTTAAGCATATTTAACAAGAATAAAAATTGGGAATTTTGCACACAATGATTAATGAATAACAATTGTTCCAATTATTTTGCAACTTTCGGGTCCTATAGAAGCGTACACTCACAATATTCTGTACGTAAAATTAACTGAAATTGTAATATAAAATATATGAAAGTTCAATTAAAAACCGGTCTACCTATTTTTCATTTATTTTTAACAAAAAGTTCACTTAATTTTTACTGTCAAAAATTCAACACCATATTCCGTAAAATCAAATAAATATTCAGTTATTTTGTAAAATTTTTGTGTCAAAAATTCAACAATATATTTAGTAAAAACGATTAAATATTCAATTATTTATTAAAATGTTACTGTCAATTTTACTGTCAAATTGACCCCATATTCAGTAAAAACAATTAAATATTCAGTTATTTTATTAAATTTTCGTTTACTCCACAAAAGAGCCGAATTTCTAAAAAATAAGCGAGAGAGGGAGAATATTTTTATTTACTTACCCTGTTACAGACGTTTGTTTTACTTTTGTTGTACTGGCCACGTTGTTTACAGAAGAACTCTCAATTATAAGACACCAGCAGCATGACCGATATGGCTTCGCAATTATTTTACTTTTAAAATTTGATGTATTTAACTAAATTATTTTAACAAGCAATTAATTTTTTAAAGATAAGTAAAAATTAATTTTTGGTAGTAAAATTATATAAAATAACTGAAGATTTAATCGTTTTTACTGAATATGTTGTTGAATTTTTGACAGTAAAATTGTACAAAATAACTGAATATTTATTTGATTTTACGGAATATGGTGTTGAATTTTCGACAGCAAAAATTAAATGAACTTTTCGTTGCTTTAAATTACATTTTTATTTAATTTTACATAAAGAAGAAATTAACTTAATCAACGGACAATATTAACTGCAACTGAAAATCCGTATTAATATGCACTTAGTTTTTTGAATAACTGTTAGAATCAGTTAAAAATAAATTTGCTTGGAATTTTAAATGTTTATTTATTTAAAAATGACTGAACGGAATATTTCTTAAATAAACTACAGTCCGTTACTGTAATAATATTGTGAGTGTACTGCCTGTTTTAATACATCAAGCACCAAATTCGTTCGTTAAACTAACATTTAAAACAAGAATACAAATTTCGATCAAATTTGCCACCTGCTATAAAGCGAAGACTCTAAAAGGTCAAGGTAATGCAAGCAATAATATGGTTAGAATATAGTTAGCGTTCTATCTTTGTCATAAGTTTATTGGAACCAGCTGGCAACTTAGAATGAACGTCACTTTTGGCAGCACTGGCATACATATCCTAACATAATTGGCTACTTAATATATTTGTATATGGTTTGCTTTGAAAATATTTTGATATTTTCCCAGCAAAAAAAGTTTAGCGCTGAATCTTACACACTACCAATAAGCACCAGAGAAGCGAATACCATTTAAGTGATTTTTTAATTTAAGTAAATAAAAATGATTGAATAACTTCGCATTATCCCTTATAAGTAAGCAGGTTGTAAGTGAATAATTAAAACCATTATTTTTAAGAAAAAAAATCACGAACAATATTCTAAGTGCTTCTGTTATTCCCTTGCATGGAAGAAGGTTCTATTGCAATGATTTTAAAATGTGTTTACGATCATTCTCGAAATATTACCGAACATAGAAATAAAATTTTTTTTATAACACAATCAGTCATCATATTTTTTTTAACAAAGAGGAAGAAAGTAGTGCTTTTAAGTGGGGGAATTCCCCATATAAAAATCATGCCTCTTGTAAGCAGGTTTGTAAGGGGGTATTGTGCTTCTCTCCCTTACAAAGCTCCATTTTTTTACTGGGTTACTTCTGACTTTGCTTATAAGTGTTAATGATATAACACTAAAGCAAATTAAAAACTCTTTTAACTTATTTCAATGCAAAAAGCACATGCAACAAAACGTTTTCTCAAAAATTCCTGAAATTTTAATGCCTAAGCTCAAGTAATGCAAGAAAATAATTATCTAAACCAAAACAGTCAATAGCAGAGCAAACACATGCATTTGTTCCACTTAAAAAAATTCTCTATTCCAAAAGAAACAAAACAAACTTGTTTGATTTAACTGTAAGCTAATATCCTTTATAGTCCAAACAATTCCACATTGTCACAAATATCCCCCAGAGGATAAGCAAAAGATTGTTAGTAGTGACAACTGGGATCTAATAAAAAATACGTGATTAACGTAAAACATTTCAACTCATAGAGAATTTAAAACAAAGACAGACAAATGTCATGACAGCCAACAGTGTGTTGCGTTTAACGACCGTAAATCAAAAAACATGACAAATTAAGTACCATTAAAAAAACATTTTTCTAACAATTGAAATTGCACCAACTGTATTTAAAAATATTTTAACAATTTCCACTGAAATTTTATTTTTTATTAGTAAGCAATAAATTTTCACACACATTAAAAGCAATGTGATTAAAGATTTATTTAAAGTTATAAAAAAAAATTGTTTTTATTTGAAAATTAACACTTGGTTAATTGACACTGACATAAAACCACGAAATGGTGTTAAAGTTTAAAAAAAAAAATCAAACGCCCACAAGGTTTCCTTCTTGTTGCAATAAGTTTTAAATCGTTTGCTTATTTTAACATCATTACAAAACCATTAAACAGCCATAAATAGTTATGGAGCTAAATCAAAACCATTTCTCTGCCCTCCCCTATTCTACTCTACTCCTTCTAAGACTATGTCTATGCCTTTCCTCTACTCGCAGAGCCGCCAAAAAACAGTTTTAAAAAGGCCAAAAAAATCACTGTATACAAATCATAAAATTTTAATGTTGTAAATTAAGACATTTACAAACTAATAAATAAGCCAAACTGGATATAATAAAAACGCCAACCGATGCAACCAGCCGCAACAACGACTCCAACAGCATTTGCCCAGCACTCAGATTGATACTTATCAGTAGCCCACTACATCGAAACTATTAAACTGTGAATTTTATGAATCAAAATGTTGTTGATTTTTCTTGGGTATTTCTGGGACGGAAAAAAATTTATATTCTCGTTGAGGATTTGAATAAAAAAATGTTTAAATAAATTTTAGAATTTGAATTAGAAAAATATTCACTGTTAATTTAGGAATAAACATTTACCTCCTTATTAAAAAATATTTAGCAAAATGTCTATTTAACAAATTGTTTTAGAAAATTAGTTTGATTAAACTTTTATAAACCTGCAGTGCGCAAAAAATTTACCAAGATCTTAAAGTCGGTGCTCCAAATACTGGATGTGCACACAAACATGCCAATTGCAAATTTAGTTTTTTTTTTTTTAATTCCTTATGCTTATCCCGCGAAGCTCTACGCTTGTCTGCAGGAAAGAAACCAGAGTCTCTGGCGGAAATCGAACCCGCAACCTCGCCGCTGATAGACACGCTCACTAGCAGCAAGCCTACCGGATGCGCATACTCATGTACTCATATTTTTAAAATATGTATATCATTTTCTGATTTAACCTTGTTTTCAAATTTAACTTCTATTTAACAGAAACAGCAAACAGAAAGCCCTAATCTAATAGAAGGGAATAAAACCAATTCCAGTTCCGACATCTTTTTGACTTACTTCCTTGATTACGGTCTAGACCACAGCCACTTGCTGATGAAGGTTAGATGGAAAACAATCTAACCTTTAATTATCTGCCCGATTGCTTGAATTTTAATGGCTTTCTACACTGATAGAAAAACACTCGGGAATACTTACTTTATGTACGAGTCGCACACAATAATTCAAGTACGAATAAAACTAAGACGTGCTTAAAACAATCCTTAATGGTATAACTTTCGAAAATCAATTTTGGAATTTCTTAAAAAAAAATACAAAATTCTGAAACCAAGAAAAAAAGATTAAACTTTTCGTTGGTTTTGCTACTCTGAGAGTAAAATTACAAAACGAGCTTTTTAATCTCATTTAGTTAATCAAAGTTTGTTGCAGACACTACAACAATAACACACAAGTAGTTAAAAATCGATATGCTTTTTGTATGTAGAAACAACAAAAACAACAGAACAAGACGAAAACACATTTTTTCATATTTAAAAAAGTAAAAATTGCTTCTCATTTAGTTTATATTTTTAGTTATGTATGAACATTAAATTTTTAAAGTAAAAACAATATCGAGAATGATGCTGGTGTAAAACGGGTGAGTAAATCAATCAAAAAAAATGCTCATCATAATTTCACTTTTGGTTTATTTCCAGGACGAATTTTATAATTCTTGAATCCAGCACATTTCGCGATTGGTGTAATCTTAGTTTTACTTAAATCAATCTTATTTTCGGATTATTTCAAGAGGAAATTTGTGATTAAATATCGATAAGTTAAGTACAGGGTGAGCCACAATTCACGCCTGCGTTTACAAATTGAATAATTTTTTTTTTTCATCGAACCTTGCTACGCAAACATGCAAAATTTAACGACCGAGCAACGAAACGAAAAAGTGGTTGAATTTTACTTTTACAATGGGCATTCAATTTTACTGACGAAATGAGCATATCGAAATTATTTCAATACCAGAAATGCACCTAGCCAAACCGGAATTAACCGTTTAGTTGCACGGTTCCGACAACAAGGTGCAGCGTCAGGTTTGTCACGATCAGGAAGACCGAGAATAGTATAGAGCGAAGTGAACATTGATCGTCTACGGGACAGTAGTGAAGAATATCCAGAAACTTCAACGCGAGTACGTTCTGGACAGATTATGCCAAATCTAGAACATCATTTTATCACGTCATTTACACATGCATCCATACAAGGTCCAATTTGCCCAACAACTATATAATAATAAACAAAAAAGTTATTCAAACAAAGGCGTGACTTTTGGCCCACCCGTATTTTACGATTGAAAACCCGTACTGGAATCAATCTTTCACTACTTGATTGAAGAAAATTCGTACGATGACTATTAATACCGCTTCGGATTGATTTGACTAGGGAAGGATAATTTTTTCTTTTGAGTGCAGAAAATTATAAGTTATTTCCAACAATTGTTACTAGCAAGTATTCATGAATGAACACTTACTCAAAAAACTTGCATCTAGAGCGTGAACAAGCCAAAAAGCTTGAGAGAGAGAGAAATCTCTGTTAAACACTTTTGCTAGCAAATATTATTCAGGTTTCATAACTCTTTAACAATAGCCATGTGCAAGTATGGAATACATATTCTCCTTTCTTTCAGCTGGATACTGTCGATGTTCCTAACTGAAATTCTGTAAAATTTAAATTTACTCTTTCATTGCAAGTTTTTGCTAGTAAAGTCAATGAACACATCTATTAAGTATCGAAGTATTTCCTTGTTATGCATCTCCAAAAACAAAAATGTAATTTAAAGAAGCTAAAACAGATTCGTTTGGAATTGCAACTACGAAATTACAACCATATTGATCTGACTGTGTTTTAAACCAAGTTTGAATTTTTAATTTTCTGGTACCCATCAAAAGTTCAAATATTAATAAATAGGAATAAAGCAAGAATTTAAGTCTCATTAATTGTTATACAATTTCAATTACCATGTGTATCCCTTATTAGAAGATTACAGAAGTTTTTTTTTCAATTACGTCAAATATAATTCGTGATAATTCTTCAAGTTTTTTTTTGCGATTTTTTCCTTTGCCAGAAACTCTTTGGCTGGGTTTTTGAGGTTTCAGTTAAACTAGGTTTTGGTAATCTAAAAAGAGATTTATGCTGCCATTACAAAATTTTGACGGAACAGCTTAGATTTGCTTAAAATCTTGGTCTGTAAAATAAAAAAAAAATCAAATTTCAATGGAAAAATCCGAGTTCCAGACTACGTTAAACTAAGTTTAAACTTAATCCACATCTATAAAACGTGGCCTTGAACACCCATATTTGTGAAACGTTAATTAAGGGGTACTTGAATAAACAAATATTTTCGAATTTGCAATTAAACTTTTAGATTTTTAAAGATCACAGCGACCAAAATAAGCACAATAAAAAGGTGCTCGTTATTTATGTATTGAATCTGGTTTAAACGAGCCGCAGTTGGTACGTTCCATGTGGCTCTCTAGCTATCTACTTAACTAAGCATGATTTAAACTCTTAACATTGTTGTTAACAAATTATTACAATAAACTTGATAAAAGAAAAAAATACCAAAATAAATTTATGAATATGGTGTTCGTTTTCGCTGCCTGAGAACTTAAAATAGTAGATAATACAAGACAGAAATATCGTTGGAATCAAAATTGTTTATTATAATCTGGTAGATAATTTCATGGCATTTATTTTTTAATTATGATTTTCATCATATGTCCGCCGGGGGTACGAGTGTTATGGCTCATTAGATCTGTCCAATTTTTGGCTTCTTTTTCCAATAAATCTTTCCGTATAGCGTCCATAGTGGAATGAATATTGGCGTACAATGTTTCAAGAGTTGCTGGCTTATCGGCATTAACCAATGACTTAACAAAGCCTTATAAAATGTAATCCAGCGGCTTTAAATAGCGCAAACGAGGGAGCCAGAGAACAGGGCCTCTTCGGAAAATAAAGTTTTCACCAATGTGATATGCAAAAAATCGGTTGATAGGCGCGACAAGTTACGCCGTCTTGATGGAACGAAATGTCGTTGATGTTTAGCTGATTGGCGCTCGCCAATCACCGTTACGGTAGATCCATGCTGATTTACAAAGAGCAGGTAAGCCGCCCTAGTCAATTCTGATGCACGAAGTGGTAACTTGTAAACGGCTTGAGGATTGTCTTCGCTCCAAATACGGCAATTTTGCTTATTGACGTTGCCATTTAACCAGAAATGAGAAAGTCATAGTGCACGAACTTCGCGAACAGATTTATTTTTTTCAAAGTAAATTTCCCTAAGTTTGAAGCGTTGTTCTAGCGTTTGACGATTCATAATGACTTGCCAAACCACACTGAACAGAAATGTTAACAAAGTTAGATCTTCTCAGTTGTCAAGCCCTACTTATCGATATCACAGATTCTCAAGCAGCTAAAAAAGACACTCTTTATATGAAGTTAATAGACAATATTTAGAAACCTAAGAACAGATTGTACTTTGGTAGGTGCTAAATGGCAACGGGGCGTTGCATTGAATATCGTCATTTATTACTCATGTCTTAAGCAACAGCTCAAACATTCAAAAAAGTATTGTTAAGCAGCAACAAAAAAATTAAAATAAAAAGAAAGAAAATTCCAAAAAAAAAAAAAATTACTGGAAAATCAAGAACTTTATGTAGGTAAAGTTCCAGAAATACGTGCGTCTATGCTGAAGTAGACAGACCAAGTCAAACAAACAAACAAAATGTTGTAGGAGAACAAAAACGCCTTCCTCCCCCCATTTACAGTTCAGTTAAACAGTGGGTCGATATTTATAGTTTATTCAAGTTAGACTTATGACTGACTGACAGACTTAACTCACTAACTAACTGACTGAGTGAGCGAGTGAGAGACTGCTGCCAAACCAAACGGTTTTTTTTTTATTTACAAAGAATTTGTTGTTATTTCTCCAGCGTTGGTTAGCTGTTTATTGTTAATTTCTAGCAGCAAATAATTCTTGAACAAAATGTGGAAAAATTGTAGGAAAAACTGTTTAAGTATCATGGAATTTTGTTCATGTCTTAAATAAGGCATACAGTTTTATCATTAGACACATTTACCCACTGCTTTAGGTGCAATAAGTTGTAATTTTCTATTTGACGTTTTTCTGTCTTTTTGTGTTAAATTGGCTTTTAATGATGAAATATTTAAGAGATCATTAGTTTAGCAGGACTTTAAATATATTTTTAAAAAGGAAGGGAATTGTTGTAATAAAAATTATTTTATTTATAATTAGTATTGATAGTTCGATTTGTATAAGATTTACGCGAAAAATATATATATTTTTAAAGCAAAGGTCTAAAACAAATATAAACTTAGTTCAATAATTTTAAAAAAATAAGGGTCAAACCTATTTTGGTAGAATTAAGGAGTGGATACTGGGCGTGACCAATCAGCCCTGGGGGGACCGAACGGACTGACGGGTATTGCGGACACTGTGGCCGGTGCGTAGAAAGTCCGATTCGGTGTCGCTGCTGGGCAGAAGCAGGGTCTGCGTTAGGACCATGATAGGAATGATCACGGGCCACTGTATGATAGGCAGGATGGCGGTGAGGATGGGATCTGACTTGTCGGATACATGCAGGTTGTGCGAGGACCCTGAGGAGTTGGAGACAGTTGAGCACTTTCTGTGCCACTGTCCCAGGTTGCAGGGTGGCAGGCTGAGGTGGCTGGGCAGTAGATTCCTGGGCGAATTAGGGGATGTCTCGGGTTGCGGACTCGAGAATCTGATAGGATTCGTAATGGGGATGGCCTAGCTGCGTGAGGGGAGACTGGGTGCTAACCGCACGTAGGGCGAATTTGGCTTGGGTAGGATTTCTCTCGGGGTTGGTCCGTAACCTTCTTTTCTTTTCTTTACTTTCTTTTCTACCTATCTTTTGGATCTGTCTTGTGCTTCGCTGGTTATTTCTCCTACTTTCTACCTTCATACAGCTATCTCTAATTAAGGCGTCACAATGTTTCATATTGGTCTCTGGGTGAAGGTGTGAAGGAGACTTCACACCGGCCTTTCTACCTACCTACCTAAGGGTCAAACCGAACAGTACCCTTATGCCATGTTCGCACGGCATTTTTGTAATCGGTTTTGAGAGTTCTTCTTCTTCTTTTTTTTTTATTAATTTTGTTTATTGCTAAATTTAATTGTTTGTTTGCGGTTACTTGTATTAAGAATGGAAAGAAAAAAATAAGTAAAAAAATATTATTTCAAAGAAATACAGGCATATAAAATATTTCTTTTCTATTTTGGATTCCATGGAATTTTATAACATAAAATGACTTCCTTTACTTTGACAGCTGGTGATGAAAAAAACCGATAAAAATTAGAGATCACATTGATTTTAAAGTAACCCACTGGGTAATAAAAGTTGAATTACATACAAATGAGATAATCCGCTCTCAAATTTTTGTATCACGAATTATGTAATTTGGATCATAATTACGCTGTGAATGACGAATTAGAGAGTGAATTACGAAAAAAAGCTGTCGTGTGAACATGGAATAATGGTGAAGTAATTGTCGCTTATGAAGAGCTCTGGGATTAACCGTAGCCCAAATAAAGCAGTTTTGTCTGTTGACGTTGCCATTTTATAGTCAATGGGCTTCAGCGCTCATTTTCAAATTGTGAATAAAGTCTGCATTTTTTACAAAGGTTTAAAGTTTCTGATTGCCACTCACTTAAAGTTGCCAGGACGATTCCTTTGTGTAAGTCCAAGCAGCTAAAAAATTTCGGTCTATGTCCAAGTATTTCCCGGGCAATACAATTTGATGCATCCGCTTCAAGCTATCACCTAAAACTCAAATTGCTCACGAATCGGTAACTTAGGCACCCAATGTTGCAGCTTCCCAAACATACAACAGATTAAAGTTAAGATATTTTTAAGGATTCTATTTTTGTAAGGACCACAAAGAAAGAATATTATTTTATTTTAATTAACTAAAAAATATTTTCAGTTAGAGAAAAGCATTAAATACAAAGGATATCTGCGACAAGCGTCATCTCCTCAGGTTATTTTAAATTGTATTGTTAAAATTCTTATTAGCAAAGAATTTTTTTTTTGAGCTTGATAAAATCATTTCTAAGCTATTTCAACCCAAACATAGCATACTTTAGTAGAGCCATTCAAAAATTAACTTAATACCCTGGCGAGAAAGCCAAAGTTCTATTGCTTATATAAGCGTTGTGTCTTAAAACTTCTTAAATCTGTAAAATTTCCTTAGGAAATTATTTCTTATTAGTGTTGCTTTACTAGACTTTATTCAAGAAAAAGAAAATGGATTTGCATAAAATAGAAAATGCGATATTAGGAAATAATAATAAGTAATAAGTGAATAATAAAAGTAAAATGTACAATTAACTCAGAGTTTATAAGGAGTAATTTCATTGTATAAATATATCTAACAACAAGGTCTGTTCCTTTAAAAGGTTTCCTTTATCTTCATAATTTAACCATTTGTATACCCTCCACCACTAATGGAATATATAAGCCATTAAGCTTATATATTCTGGGTGCTTTAGTCATTTTAAGTCGGTAAAGCCATGTCCGTTTATCCGTCTGTTTAAAGCACGCTTACTTTCGAAAGACTCAACAGAAAAGTAAAGTTTTGGTGTAAAATATTTTCGAGTTCTCCTAAGCAGCTAAGAATTAAAATCGAGCACAACCTGTTTGGAAGAGGGTGTTATAAACCTAAACGTAAAACAAAAACTTACATAAATTGGCAACGGAATGCATTAACAACTTTTGTGAAGATCAATCCATAATGTTCCATATACACTGGGGTGTTCTGGAAATCGAAAACGCAAAACGCAAGAATTTGGAAGTTGTTTTCAATACACTTTTAATCTCATTTTTACAATTTTTGCTATAAAGTTCTGTTTAATTGAGAAATATTTGTATAATATTCGACATATAAAATCTTTTATTACAGAAATCTTTTTAAAATAGATTCCTTTAGGTTCATACGAGAAACAGAGGACCTTTACAATTATGTTTTTGTTCGATCCTGTCCACTGCTATCATCTTTAGCTCGTTCCACGACTTATAACATTTAGATGCTTCAACATCTAGCTGACGGGCGCTCTCTTCCTCGACTACCTTGAGTCGATGGCAATTCTGGTAATATCGTATCGTGGCCGCACAATACACGGCCAATCCATCACCATTTACGTCGTTTGATTTCAATATCTACAGAAAGTATGGAGTTTTATATTCAACAATGCGACGTTGTCAACGGTTTAAAAATACTTGTAACTCGATTTTCCCTGTTCCAGATTTTGCATTCGTATAACAGCACAGATTTTACACAGCTTTTAAACATGCTGCATTTTGTGAGTATGGAGCGGTAGCTAGATCTCCATACTAAGGTTAGTTGGCCAAATGCTTCTATTTAAAACATCTTTATAAGAGGCATCAGACTGTGTGATGATGCTCCCAAGGTTTCAGAAGAAACCTTTATCGTCGTGACCCTGCTGAAAAGAGAGTGGTTGGGAGTTTGTTGTGTTCATTCTCATGGTCATATCATATCTCCGTCCAATAGCGGATAATAGTTTAAACGACATTATCTGTAATATTATCCGCCTGTGGGAAGCATAGCTGAGTGCTACCGGACTCGTCACATGTTGCGGATAGTTGTACGGCCCGTCCATATACGGGGTAGCTGCTGTTGGCATTCACATTCAGTCAGCGGTCTCAAGAGGAGAGTCTCGGTGGGTCTCTCGAGCTCGCACAATTGTCGAGTATGCCAATAATCCTTGAGACGTCATGGCGAGTAATTGGCGCAATACATTAAACCAATGTAACAACGTTTACGTGTGATCCCAAAAGCATGTCCGGAAGCTACAATTGGCAATCCCGATACCAGACTCGGATGCTATCGGCTAATAACCGGTACATTCTAAACCTCGAACGATTACTGAAACCAAGGATGAAATAAATATATTTATATATTCTTATGGCCTTATATTTATAAACATTTTTGCAATCCTAAATTTGTGTGATTATACATTTGTTTCGGATAAAGGTATTGGATCATAAAATTAAAATAAAAACAACTTTTAATTTTATTTTTAACAATTTATTTTCTCCGATATTTCGGTTAACTTCGGCAACCATTTTCAAGGAATATAATTCGTTAATCTATTTTACAGGCGTCTTTTACACAAACCTATACCATCAAAAAAGACTAATCGACAGATCCTAAATTTGTTTTTAAGAACTTCTGTAAGTGCGGTGGCATGTCACAATAAAGAGAAATTTTGAAAGTCGACTAATTTTAAAAGTCGAATTATTTTTTCTGCTGACACAATTACCGGGCACATACACACTTATGTATAAAAAATATTAACTTGTCCCTTAAAAAAGGGGAAAAAGAAAAGTTCAAGTGTTAACAATCACAACCAATAAACTTGTGGAAAAAATAAGCAAATTAGTCCTTTGGTTTTCTGAGTGCATTTTTATACATGAATTTAATTTTTGTTATAATTTACAAGATTTTGTTTGTCGTGCTTAATTCCCAATTTTTATTCTTGATGAAAACACTGAAATTTATTGTCGATGGGAGAATAAAAATTGGGAATTAAGCACGACAAACAAAATCTTGTAAATTAAAATTTTGTATATCCAAATCTTATTTTTTTTTTTTTATTTACAATTTAATTATAATTAGAATTGTGGTTATTTTGTTGAACCATTTATGGTTTTTAATCCAAATTTTTAATATTTTAATCAGGCCCAAGTTCATCAAATTTAATTTTCATTAAATTATTTTCATGAAGCAAGGAATTTTACAATTTTTGGACTTCAAGATGAATTCTTGACATAAGTACGGAAAGAACAGAAGTTAGGAAAAACATGTAAAATCAATTAAAATGGATTATCATTCGAAAAAGCAAATTTCGATCTACCAAAGGTTAAAATACAATTTGGTTTAAGGATTGATGTTTGACTATTGACGTCAGCAGTCGTCGATGGCTGCGAGTGTAAGACGGCAAATCCATCTGGGGAGATCAAGTGGTTGTGATCGAAACATGTCATGGTAACCAGCCGCCTGGGTTCGAATCTCGGGTCGGTCGAGAATGAATGATTGTCAATGACAATTTTAATTAATTTTCATGTTGTAAAATTCCTTTCTTCATGAAAATAATTTAATGAAAATTAAATTTGATGAACTTGGGCCTGATTAAAATATTAAAAATTATAATTTATTTTTGTTTTAATGGCTCATACAATCTGAAAACAAAATTGAAAAATTAGCTTCCTGAAACGAGTCTCGCAAGTTTGCCCATTTGAGCAAATGCCAATTTTAAGCGATTTCATAAAAAACCTTAATATTATTAAAATCAAAAGGTCATAATTCTAAACATTATTGAAAATGAAAACTGGCTTTATGTATTTGTTCCTATTAAGTATAACCTTCCAACATGACCTCAAGAGGTTTTAGCTGTTTTCCAGTTACGAGATCAACCTATATCAAACAAACCTTTAGGGGGGTGAATTCAACACCAGAGGGCTGAGAATCTGATTTGACTTCATATAAGTTAATATATTAATTTTCCAACCGTTTGCTCTTCGCATATATTATTAGGTGGCATATATTTGAAATTGCAAAAAAAAATTGTATACAAAAGTCTTTTAATATTTATAACCATTCTACCTTTAAACTTTTATTAAAATCGTTTATATTTTAATGGTATAGTGCACAAAAAAAACGGCGTAGCATAAAATAGAACAATCACCAGTTTCTTGAAAAAATATTGCATAAGGGAAGTATTGAAAATCACAAATATGTGCATGTCAATCTTACAACTAAAATTAATTCAACACCAATATCGATTACAACTAAACAAACAGTGATAATATTAAATTAAAAAAACTACCACACTGGAAACACCAAGATCCAGTACTTGCACCATTTAATTCTAACTGAATTTAAGATTTTTATCAACTTAACGAGCGTTAATTGAATTTTTATTGTTTTCGATTAGAAAAACCAGCGATCAAGTTTAATAGAGTACATAATTGTAATTTTAAAACGTTAACGGACAGACAGTCAAGTAGAAAAACCAGTGAAGTACACTATACCGTTTATAAATAGCTTTTGAAAACAATTAATTAATGTGATGTTTTGTATGTTGTGTCCATGCACAAGCCATATGTGGTATCCATTAAATGAGTCTAAACGCATTCCTTGGTGATTCCTTTGTTGATTCTAGACAAACTCATGACCAACTTAAGCCTGAACTAATACATGTTACAATCTATGAATTTTAATTAAACAATAAAACCAAATCTAATGTTTTAAAGAATTTGAGAAAAAAAAACAGAGCAGAACAGAACGTGCTTATTATTCCAGGAATGAAAGAAAAGTTAGAGAAAAAGGTATTGAATTTAATTTAGTTTGTAGGTTACATATGATTTCAATGCAAGATATTCCCACGGGCTTCAAAAATAAACTATCAAGATAGATACATATGTATATAGCAATTCATAATCTTCATAATAATTTTCAAACAAGGTTATTATTATTAAGTAATTTTGATATTTTTAGTTAGGCTTGAGTTCATGAAATTATTTTTACTGAAAGAAGGAATTTTACAACTTGGTATTTGTTATTCAAATTTCTTCATAATTTTTTTGGCTGAGCTGGGGCTTGAACCTGGGTTGAATTTGCATGTTTCAAGAATCACCACATTCTTTCGTCAGAATTCTTTGAGTTCTAACCTCTGCACCACTGCGATGCCTGCCAGCCAAGAGTCAAACAACTATATTTAACCAGTTGTACTGGTGGTTCGAAATTTGCTGTTATTATCATTTTCAATTTTATATTACATGTTGCTTTCTTTCCTCTGTTTTTTTTTTTGTATTCTTTCTGTCCAGACTTTGTCTTGAAAACCTGAATGCATTTGTTTAATATGTTTTTTGTCCACTTTTGTCGATATTTTATTTGTACAACTTGAAGTACACTGAAAGAACTTTCTTCACAATACCAATGAATTTTGACATTAATCCCATTAAAAAGAAACCTATTCAGCGCTTCGTTGGATCAATGAAATCTGTTTCTTTAAAATGTATTTATTGAAACATTACATTAGATTTATGAATATTATCCATTGGATGAATAAATATATTTTTTATTAGATTCAATGATTTTATTTCATAATATTCATGAAAATATTCATTAATTTGATGATAAATATAAATGATTTTTGTGACACAATTTCAATGAAAATAATATATTTTATCACTATTATAATGAACACTTAAAATTTTTTATTTTATTTTTTATTAATTCCCTAAGCTAATCCCGCGATTAGGGAATCGATCCCGCAACCACGGCGCTAATAGACTAGCTCACTACCAGCTAGCCTAGGTAGGTTTTTGCCATTACTCAATTAAGAGCGTAACTATGAGATTAAATTGTCCATGACAACAATAACAGCGTTGATATTTTCTTGCTAGCGCATAATAACAAATTCCACATAAAGAGAGAACAAGCTTTTTCGTATACATTATTTTGGTTGAAAACAGTTTAAAATAAGGGTGGGTTTTTTTAAAGGAGAACATTTGTTTGTTCATTACTTATTACAGACTATATGTAGGTAGGTATGTTCATATTAAAGAAAACTAAAAACATACATGTTTAGCTTTTGTTTCATTACAATAATGACATTTTTCATTGTCATAATGAAAATTTTAATTTATGAAAGAATGCTTTTTTAAAATATTTTTATTATTAAATTTTTTTTTCAATAATTGAAATATGTTGGTTTTATAAAAAAAATGTTTGATTTCATAAATTTAATAGCATAATACATTAGATGTATGAAATATTAAATCTTAAAATTTTTAATTAACAATTAAACATTTTTTTAAGGAAACTATAATTTTGTATTAATTTATAAATATAGGTATGTTTGTATATTGTTTTTTTAAACAATTGGACAAATTTAAGTTTTAATATATCCAATGAAAATTTTTAACTTAATTACGAAATCCAATGACGCGATTTTAACGAAAATACTTCATTATAACATGAAATTCCATTTAGATAATGAAAATTTTCATTTAACCAAAGAAAATTTTTTTATGAAAATAATTCATTAAATATATGAAGCATTTTTCTTTCAGTGTACAAATGTAAACATTAGAGCTTGTGCCATAACATTTTTTAAGAATAATTTTGATTTTTAATTAAACTGTTATGTTTAATTTTGATATTTTAAATTTAAAATTTTAACAAAAAATTCCAAGTTGTTAAATTCCTTCCTTCAGTAAAAATAATTTTATGAAAATTAAATTTGATAAACTCAAGCCTAACTACTAATATCAAATTTAAAATTAACAGTTCAACTGAAAATCACAATTATTATTAATTAATTAAAAGAAGTTTCTTGTAACAGTATTAAAAATAAAACAAAAGACCTAAGGCACATACTTGATTTAAAAATAAATTTTACTTTTCTTCTTTTCTTATACCATCATTATATTAAATCATCCTATCTTTTTAATATCGGGTTTTCCAATAAGATTGATATGTATTATTTAAAACAAAAAAAACACACTTCTTGTTAAGGAAATTCAAAAATTTTTTTTTATGTGAAGTACAATCGATACACGACTCCACGACTTCTTCTGCAGGAACGAATTCGATTAACCCAATTTTCGAGCAATTTTTCCACTAAATCAAGTCGTATGTCATGAATTTCACGTTCAATATTGACTTGTAAAGCTTGAAGAGGGCCTGGCTGATTGCGAAAGACAAATGACTTCAATAATTGAAAACCCATTACATTCACCTAAATTGACAGTTTGGTGTGGTTTTTGGTCTAGTGGAATCATCGGTCCGTATTTCCTTCGAAATAAAGCTGGTAACACCATTGCTGTCAATAGAGAGCAGTATAGATCGCAGATAACCAACATGTTAAGGCCGAAATCGGAGGAAGTTTATCTTGATAGCATTTGGTTCCATCAAGACGGGGCTACGTGCCACACAGCAAACGGAACAATTGATTTATTGCTAGAAAAGTTTGGAGATTTGATTATTTTAAAAATTGTGATATTGAATGGCCTTCAAGAAGTTGTGATTTAACACCATTAGACTTTGTCTTGTGGGGTTAATGAAAGTCATTAGTCCTTCGAAATAGACCAGACTCTCTTCAAGCTTTACAAATCAATATTGAACGTGCTATTCATGGCATACCACTTGAGTTGGAAAAAGTGCTCGAAAATTGCGTTAATCGAATTCGTTCCTGCAGAAGTCGTGGAGGACATGAATGAATATTTTTTAAGACCTTAATTGTATCGATTGTACTTCACATAAAAAAAAAATTTTGAATTTCCTTAACAAAAAGTGTGTTTTTTTTAAAGAAATCATATCACTCTTATTGGAAAACCCTTTATATGCAAAATGCACACGCACATTGATGAATCACGTACAACCAACTTTTCAAAACATGTCAATTGCATCAATGCAACCAACCAACCAACCAACCGACAACAATTGCCAATTTTCCAAATGTGATTGTTAAAATACCAAAAATGGCAAGTCCATCAATATCTTAGGATAACAAATCCGAACGAAAAAAAAGTAAAATAAATAAAAAAAAAATTATAGACAACGCAAAATAAAACAATCGAAACTACAATAGAATTGTTGTGGACCATTGTTGAAATTAAATTATTGAAGGAAAAGCGGAATAAAATCAACCGCAAGAAAGACACATCCACATACGGGGAATAATAATAACAAGTGAGATTGCTACAATTGGTCTTATGGAATATTTCATAGGCTCTTTCCATCTGATTCCATTAAGGTTTTTTTTAACTAAGACAAATAACAGTTTTCGTAACAGGTTAAATAAAAGAGATATCAATTCTTTTAGTTATCAGAGATGGGTGCGTGTATCCTGACAAAAATTTTTGTAACAGGAAATTTAATATAAACAATTTAAAACTTCTGCAAATAAAGACGAATTTGAAACATTAATTTTGGGAACACTAGCGAGGAAGGGAGTTCCATAAACGATAGAGATCTAGAGGTTGATGATATAAAGAGATGTGTTTAATTTAAGTTAACTTCGGCACGACGATATATCATAACCTGAGGAAGTTTTTTGTATGTACAAGCAGTCCTCCATCAAGTTGCCACAACCATATTATGGTTTATCTTTAAGCATGTTATGGTAAAATATGACAATATTTAGTTTATAAGTTAACAATAGTATTTTCTTCTTTTCCAAGAGCAACATTTTATGATTGAAAAACAACCATGCTATTATAAGTGTTAAACATATTTTAGTTATGTTAACTATAACATGTTCGAGGGCAACCATAATATGGTTGTGGCTTAAATTTTGCTGGACTAATTTATGGTTGTAAACATAATATGTAAAAAAAAATTTTTTGAAAGCAGTTTTGTTGGAGGTGACCATATTTAAACATGTTTTTTTTCTGGGTGAACAATATCCTCCAGATCCTCTATTAAATTAAAATATTGGTTTTGGTAGATTTTTTTTCTTTTTTTAACAGGTAAAGCTTGAACGGACATAATGAGCCCTACCATTGATACTATTTGCAGGCATTCCAACAAATGAAGGAGAAGAAGTGTATGCTCAGTATAATGCAGATAATATTGAAAAGAAACGTGTGTGAACACCAATAAGCAACGAAGGCTTAATTGGATTTTTTGGAATTTTACTTAATACTGGCAGTTATATGTCTAAAGAAGAATCAATTACGGAACTGTGGAAAAACATTTACAGAGCAAACATGTTAAAATAAAGATTCGCAAATATTTTGAAATTTATCCGTTGGAATCAAATTGACTTAGAGGTAATCGCTTGCAAACGCGAAAGGTTAACAAAGTTTTTCGTCGTAGTCAAAAATTCGATAACAAGGTTTTGTTTTAATGTGCTAAATTCCCAATTCATACTATTGATAAACTGAAATTTATTGGTAATGGGATAACAGTTTTCCATTTAAAATAAAACGTCCCGATAGATTATTTTGCAGGATTTAGAGCTCAGAACCCAAATACAATCCTAGATCTGATGGTATAAGGCTATTGCTCATTTTAAAGTTTCAGTAAGACCTACTGATGTGTTACGAATTGGGTAGCAAAAACATAATACCAACCATATTTTTAAAAATAATATGAAAACTTACTTTGTATACTTTACGTTAAAAAAAATATTAACAAAAAAAAATAACAGAAAACTAGTAAAACTTATTTCCAATATAAAAAAATTGGGACAAAAGTGTCGAAAGTTTTGACACTTTATAAGTATAAAACGAAAACATGACTGAGACATCTAACAATCATTCATGCGATATGTTTAAAGTTCTTAAAATATTTTTTCATTCAATATAAAAATTTCTTTATTTTCAATTGCTTTTAGCGAATGAATTATTTTTTGTTCTTAACAGAACCACGAAATTTTCATAAAATTTACATACAAACAGTTTTTGATTGGCTTGTTAGAATTCAAAAGAGAAAAATGTTGTTTTAATAGAAGTTTCATCTCCAGGCAATAACTTTTTTTTCTGATAAAATTCAAAATGATGAATGATGATATAGTAGGTCAGTAAGACCAAAAGGTTTTGAAAAGGATATTTGCATTGAAATATGGTGGAACAAAATAATAGAAATAAAGTTGCGTTTTCCTGCACATAGCGGATATTACATTATAACTAGCGATGACAGATTGCCAATGTAAATTCGGACTATACACGATGATTTTCCAAAGTATATTGATCAAAGATGAGTCATCATAAATATCAAAATATGATCGCAGTATGACTGCTAATCTTTTTGAAAGTTTTATCGGGCTCCCAGAGGTGAATTTTCTTTAAAAAATTATTTAGTTTCACTGAATTTATTTAAAATTCATATACGACATACCGAATATTCGCCTTTTTACGACATTCGTATTCGTATTCGTTTGGAATGCATTCCAAAAGAAAAAAATACAAAAGTGTTAAAATACATAAAGTTAAACAAACATATTAATTTTAAATCTTATGTATGCATAAAAACCTTCAAACAAACATTAGAAGCCGCAAAAACAATTTATGAAAATTACTCATGTTGATTTAAAGCATTCCTAGCTAAGCTATAATTTGCAGCAATTGTCTAATTATCGCACGAAAATTACACTGTGCTAGAAATTGACAGTTTTTTTAGACAAGCCGGACACATGGCGTTTCAACATAATTCGGGTACGCTGAACCAAAAGGTGTTAACCATTTTTTAAGGTCAGATATACCATTATTTCGAAAGTGGAAGAGGTTGCACAGCATATATTCGCGTAACTCAACAACAGCTTAGTTTATTGAAATTACTAAAAAAAAAAGCCGAAATTTCGCAATAAAATTTCCTTTTAGAAATTTAAAACTTTTTTCTAATATGCGCAGTCGTTTTAGAAACATAATATTTTTTTTTGGAAAAAAAAAATATTTTTTTTATCAAAATTTCGAAATTTTTGTTTGTTAAAAATTCATAAAAAAAAAATTTTTAAATGCAGCTAGGCTTCTAATTTTTTGCAGACATATAAAAAACGAAGCTGCAAATAAAACAAGCCATATAAATTATTGAGATGAAAAATAAAGTTGGGCACTGCAGTAGCCAAATTTAAGAATTTCATCCATATACATATGGCGGTTTAATAAAATTCTTTAATTTGGCCCCTGCACTATGATGACATTAGATGGGTCAAATGTTTGACAACCCCCACTTTATTTTTCATCTGAATCATTTATTTATAACATACCTACGGGGGGCTCCCATACAAAATAAAATTTAATACAGACTAGAAATATATTTAAGAAAAGGTCCCATAAATGCCAAGGAGTCGCCCCTAGTGGGATGACATCAATAAGTTGTTTGTCCTTAACATTTTCCCGAGACATACTTGCCCCCTATATCCATTTCTTAGGGGACTCCCATACAAATATTGCGTTTTATGCAATTCCTAACGACTTTTGCGAATAAAATCAAAAATTGCTAACAGATTTTATAGTTTATTGCTTTTCGTTTATTTGCAATTTCGTTTTTTATGCGCCTGGAAAAAATTAGAAGCCTAACTGCATTTTTAAATTTTTTGTGAATTTTTAATAAAAATAAAATATTAAAATTTTGATAAAAAAAATATATTTTTTTTTTAAAAAAAATTTTTTATTCTAAAACGACTGCTCATATTAAAAAAACTTTTAATTTTCTTAAATTTGATTGCGGAATTTCGGTTTTGTTTAGTAATTTCAATAAACTAAACCGTTTCTGAGTTACGCAAACATTTGTTGTGCAACCTCCTCCATTTTCGAAATAACGGTATATCTCGAAAACCAGAGCCAATCTAAAAAAAACAGCGAGCACCACTGGATTCAGCGTACCCGAATTATGTTAAAATGACATGTGCCCGGCTTGTCATATTTTGCAACTAGCAAAGTGTTGCTAATATTTTTCTAATGAACAACGATACGTAAAAAATTTTTTTGTACCATTACCGAATTATACATTACATTACATTACATTACCGAATAACCCGTTTTTAACTTTTTTGTCTTCAGATTTTAATAAAATATATATTGTGCGCTTCTGTAAATAAATACCAGTGGAAGGTGTATTGTGGTGGTGGAAAAGGGTATATATGAGTTTTTCCTTCCGTTTGTAATTTCTACAATGTTGATTTTAGACCCTGTAAAGTATATACATATGTATATTAGGGTATAATGAGAAAATTTTTTGAAGAAATTTGTTTCACGCCAAGCCCCAGAGTGGTTCGAATTACTTAAAAATAGTCCCCTGAAAATTTAAGCTCAATCGGATGAGGGGATAGGGTGCCCATGACCACCTTGAAATTTACAAGATACATGATTTTTGACTTTGATTATCAATAACTTCGTTACTTTTTATTTAACAAAAAAAATTTTTAGTAAAAGTTAAAGATCAAACCCAGACGAACAACTGTTGCTCACAAATTTTTTTTTGTATCTCTAATATCTTCTGAATTAAGAAAAAAAAAGGAAAACCCATGGATTCCGTGTAGACTTCTAGTCCATATAAATAATCCAGGAAGGCATAAGCCCATAGCATCCTTACTTGGTAACTAAGTACATTGCAATAGCAGACAATCTTCTTACAAAGAAATTAATTCTCGAAACAACATGATTGATAAAAAAAAAACTCCAAATTCAGGTTCTCATCTTTATACAATTCTAATAGTTTTTAATTACGGTGACCATCTGTTATGTACTGTCTTGGACAGCTTTAGTCTGCGTGAATAATTTTTTTGTAAACAGTCTTGAATTGTTCTGTATTCAACTGCAACTGCATTTAATAATAATTTAATACGACCACTCTATAATGAGTTTTAATTCTTTATGAATTTTTTGTTCCAAAAACACTTTTTCTTTTTAAAAAATATTTTCTACAGAAACAAAGATTCACTTTTCTATTTTTTTGTTTTTTGGAAGGCAACTCTTTGCTACCCAGTAAAAACTTCGCCTACAAAATAATGTGTTGAGTAATCAGAAAAACATAAGAGCACTACTTACAATTCTACTGAAAGAACCAATGAATTTTACAAGGGATGTCCCAAAATGAACGCATTCAAAAGTAAGTCATTATTGTTTTACCTACATACATTCAGAAAAAAGTAGTTGTAGAAGTTGTTATAGAAGCATTTATAGAAGAAATCTACTAAATAATGAGTTAAAGAAGCTATTCATTTTGAAAAAGTAAGCGAAGTTTTTACTGGGTATAGAGATAGTAAAATTTTGCTTAAAATAATATCAAAACAAACCAATTTTTCAATTAATAGCTGTAAAATAATATAAACTAAATATTTATACACTTGTAAAATAATGATTTGCTCCATTAACACTTAACCGTAGTAGTCATGCCTGAATTTTGCAAAACTCATAAATTGAAATTAGATTCTACCAAAACAGAAATTTATTTTGCATTAGAAAGAAAAACGTTTAATATTAAATTCCGGTTGATGCTTTATTGAGCATCATGTTTAATCTTTAAATTAAATAAAGAGTACAAGCTTAGCAAAATACTTAAAATAAATATTATGAAAAATAATATTGGCCATTAAAAAACCAAAACTCTTTTAAACAAGTCGTTTTCAAAGATTTTCCGCAATGCAGACAAGCAGGCATCTGCACATTTGTTGAAGAAAACAAACAGCAGCAAAAACTTTTATGTTAATATTTTTTCTTTCTTATACCCTTCACCACGAGTGCTAAATGAGGGTATTTAAAGTTTGACATTGCGTGTGTAACAACAAGAAATGTTAATTTAGAAATAAGTGTAGTATATTTGTATGCATATTATTGGTCTACCAGTAATTAAAATCGCTTTAGCCATATGTCCTTCAGTCTATCTCTCTGTCTGTTGAGTCGTTCGGAAGAGACCCAATTTTGGTATTTAATAGTTTCTAGTAATCCTTATCAGTTTGAAATGAAAATCAGGCGCAATCGGGTTAGTAAGAGTAAAGTCCTGAACCCAAATGTGGACCACCATCTCCGAAAAAACTTTTTTTATATTCTGTTTATTTAGAACCAGCATTTTTTAATGAGTTAATGTTTAATAATAAAATTGTTGATCCGCCCACTTAGTTGGACGCTACATCTGTAAACCCTTGGTTTCGTATATTTATATTTATACTACAAAATACTAAAAATTAATATAAATCGGTGGAGAAATGCAGGTAATTTCATGTAGTTTCAAAGAAATGCATATGATGCGATTGACTTAAGTCGAAGTGAGAGAATATTATTATTTACTTAAACCCCGTTTCCACATGCAAGTGCAAGTTTGAAAAACTCAATACACTCACACTTTTTCACATACATTCACACAATTTTTGTACTTTCAGCCAATTGACTGTTTCCTCGATTTTTCGTTGATAATACGTATACACTAATTGCAAGTAATTACTTGCATGTGGAAACGTAGGGTTACCCGTTACACATGTTTGTTTCACTTTTGTTGTATTTCGCCCTTTGTTTACAGAAGAACTCTCAATTATAAGACACCAGCACCAAGCCCGATATGGTTTTCGTAATCATTAGACTTTGAGAATTTGATCTATTTAACCATAAAATTAAGCAAATAGAATATGGGAATTTTTGCTTCTTATTATACTTTTTAAACATAAAAATAATGTTAATAATACAAACAGTGTGGCATCTAATTAATGTCACTAAAGTCATAGCATAAATGGCGCATAAAAATGACAAAATTTTGTGGTGAAGTTCGTCAATGGATTGATGTCACTTTTTGCCCCATTGATGCCATTTGTTATAACTTTGATGTCACAATTCTGATGTTAGGGCATCATCAATATGAAGATGTTTTTTTTAATAAGAGTCTATAATAGGTAGAGGGCATCAAAAATTCGGCATTATTTAATTTTTTTTTTATGATTGTAAAAAACTCTTTGACTATTCTGATTACCACATCGAAAGCGGTCTTCTTTTAGTTTTTCAAATGCTCAAATGGTTTTTGCTTTGTGCGGTAGCAAAGATGATGATGTTGTTAAATCGTTAGAGATACAGATGACACCAATGTGTTGCAACAGGTTTTCGCTGTTGATTTTGAAATATGTCTCGCTTCCTTTACAAACTCTGTGTTAATTTAAAAACTGCTGTTATGTGATCCATCATAAATTTTTTAAACTTTTATACCGAATTATAAGCAATCATGTAATTCAATTAACAAAAAAAGCTAAAAATTTCTTTCAAAATCATAAACATTTAAAAAGCTTGCGTCAAATGAAACATTAGCATGCGTTGAAAGAAGGTCAGATTCGGTATAATGGGCAGACGTTACTAGGACGGCTCATACGGGTCCGTATCACTTTCTTTCATTTTTTCATTACTGATTTCAAAGGCTTAGAAACATTTAAATTTATAATTTTTTTAATTAAAATACACCTACTACACTATTTCTTAATGAGTAGTACTTTTGTAATTGAAAACACAATTAACTTCTGCGCCTCATTTTGCCAAAACTGAAATGTGACGCAATGACTTTGCAATAACTTAATTCTCGGTAAAGCGAACAATGAAAAAATGGGAGTAACAAACATAAAGAACAATCAGCGCAATCGATGCATGCCGGTCTATTTGAATTTGGTAGAAAAAAGCGAAAATATGCATTACGGTCTGAAAGGGTTATAGCGGTCCCTTTGTGATATCCTTAGCCAGTGACCAGAGTCAGCCAGTTTCGACCAGATTATTCCCAAAAAAATCACTGCAGCCTCTAACCACACCACGCCCTGCAAAACATAGAGATCGATTTCAGTCCTACACAAGACACAGCGTCAAAAAATTGCGATTTTGGTCCCCAAAAATGCCTTAACCTAATAGTGACGAGAATCCAAGCCCATTGTTCACACATGAGTCCCTATCACCCAGTGGCCCGTCATGACCGATATCACTGTGCTAATCTGGTCCCTACAGAAACCAAGTAGCACGCACACTACTGTTATGCCCAGTTCCTCTATGAAAAAACCTTCATCTACCCAGCTGCCCATCTTAGAACCGTCAGTGCAGAACTTTAGGGCCGGTTCAAGAAGTCTCCTATTATCGAACATCACCCATCACCATTTTCATGATGCACTGTGAACAAAGCACCGAAAATGCGTTCCAGAGAGCAATAGTCCAGTCCCGTCAGGTCACATGATGCGCTGAAAGAAAAAATTGCATAAATTATCTATGAGGCTCTCGTCATATTTTCTCTAGAAAATATCTCAGTGCTAGACAACGTGTAATATTTTCTATAAAAAATCTTCTCTGCCACTCTGTAAGTCATACAATCTATAGAAAAAATGTCCCTGCAAGGCTGTATGTATTATTTTTATACAAATATCTCTTTCGGAGACATTGAGTCATTCATTAGAAAAAATCTTTCTGCGGGACCGTAATGCATACTATTCCTGGCAATCATGAATCTTCTTTTTATTCTGCTTATTAATTAGCTGCTATTTAGCTCTTTTTTTAGTGTAAAGTAAGATTGTTTGAACTGAATATTTGCCTGTAGGATTGTCATTCTATTATAACACAACTTAACAACTTGAACTGTTTTGGACTCACTTTTCACAGGCGGAAATTTATTGGGTTAAACTTATTTGTTTTATAACCAATAATTATTTAATTTTTCTCACATATGGAATCGTAAATAATGTTTTTAATTTTCCACACTTCTTTCCCTTTTGGGAGAGAAAAAACTTCTTTCATTTCCTTTTTAAAGTTCAAAAGAAATCAGCTCAGATTTAGAACATCTTCTTCAAATCTCAATATTGCTTTAAAGAAGATTTCAGGAAACAAATTTGGTAAAAAAATAATTAAATCTATTTTAAGGTACATCGGAGTTTACATCTTGCAATAATTGCTTAAAATCAAAAGATATGATATGTCGTTGTCGAAATGTAAAACATTTTACGAAGATCCTATCGGGCATAACGTTTTAGATTTTATGTTCTCCTCAAAGTGGGTTTTTAAATTTTTTCCAAACTGATACGTTTTTCTTTTATTTATTTATTTTTATATTGCTAAAGGTTAGGTAAAAATGAAACTCATTACCGACTAACTAAGAACCAGTAAGAAATTGTCAAACCATGTAATTTCCTTAAACAAAACTCTCATTTAAGTTCTGACAAAGTTAAAAAAGCTCTTCAGACGAAGGCCAGTAATCGTAGAACCCATCAATCGCCTTCTCACCAGTGCAAGAAACAGAGAAGCTACTTTTCTCATCGCAGCTGCGGCAATAATCACTGTGTCTGGCTCCCAAACGCTGTGCATTATTTTCTCCCGTTAAAACAGATACCAAAACTTATATGTATCTTTTAACTAGTCAACGACAGTAGAGACATTTTACGTCTGTCATCCTTGCGGGCCACAATAGTCTGGAAATCTTGCAATCCGTGTTTGCGGCCGATTAAATGCTTCCAATATCGATAATCAATTGACGAAGTTTGAGTTTGCATGAGAGCAAAGGTACCGCAACGTTGTTAAAATTGAGTAGAACCCTTTAGGTGGTGCCGACTCTTACAAGCTCATCTGCCCACCTAATGGTTCCTAGTATACTCTTGTCTCCTAGGATAGACTGCTTTAACTTTGAAAATTCTTTAAAATGGTTTTGAAAACAAGATTATGCCTTAACAAATGAATACAAAGTTTAGCTACAAAAACTACAGTCAGATACCGTTTCTATATTCTCCAATCGAAACAAAATTCTCTTTAGTTTTTTTTAAGCATTAATGAACTTGCAGTTGTGTAGTTTACTTTCTCGGGCATATGCAGGGAGATATTACCTGGAATTCAACAAAATTCATAATTGACAAGTCTCTGCAGATCGCGGCTTACCAGAAATCATATCTGTTACACCAAACTCAGTACACAGGAAAAAATTAATCGAAAACCAAATCAGTTTAAAAAAAATTTGATCAAGTGAATTTAACGTTAAATCAAGAGAATTAAACTTATAATTAAGTTTAATTGGTTCTTTAAATTGGTTTACTGGTGCATAATTGATTAACATTTAATTAATACTACACATTTTTAATAATTGAAATCAATTTTCAATATTTTTCTATGTAACTATTAGGATCACGGTTTCGGTGAGGCACGTGGAGGTTGTGGTTTATACCCGGGATACGAGGTCTTAAGAAGTCGGCAGCAAGGGCTGATTTTCCATCACTTATGCGAAAGTTTGTCCTGCTTGCGAATCTCCTTATGTGCTATTGCTAATCAACAGATGCTGCTTGCTTGTTTTAAAAATACAACGAAGGTTATATAGCTCAAGCTCCTAAACAAAGGTCGATTGTATAATTCTGCCGCGTTACACACTCAAATTGCTACCTGTGTGTGACTCGTACGTACAGTGGCGGTCCAAAAATCGCATTGTTTTTAACCCAGTGATTAGGCCCACACGGCAGGTGGTAATATAATTCATTTCTTCTTTTTATGCAATTAACTGCCAAAAAAACATAAATTTTAGACTAAAACTTTTGGTGAAAATTCCCAAAATTTTCCACCTGAATATTCTTGGATCATCAAAAATATTTTACCCGGGAATTTTTTTGCGAATATAAACTCTATTCATAACTATCGAATAAATTACAAGTTTCACTTTTTCTTAACATGGCAATAATTTTGTATTTAAAACTTTCCTTTAAATTGAATATTAAACATTTTTTACGATTTTATTTCGGTGCATCAAAACAAATTTTGCATTTTTGCAAACGCCAAGTGCACGTGCTGTTTTTAGTATTAAACAAAAACTTTATGCTTGTAATTTTCTAACAAAATGGTGATAACCTCCCACGAGAAACTTCAAAAAAATAAACTTTTCTTTGAGTTAAAAGTTTCCGAAAGAAAATCAAAACTTTAGAAACTTGCGTATGTTAATAGCTGTTTTTACGATCCACTAAATTTTAAATGAGTTTTATTGCTTAAGCGCCATAATAAATATTTATTAATTAAATAATTTTACAATTTTAATGTAAAACAAAATAAATTTAAAAAGTTGAAGAATTTGCCGCTACCAGGAAAATTAACTGTAATCGCGAGAAGAAGTTGGGAAAATGCAGAAAACAAAACAAAAAATAATGATATGAGAGGAGGAAAAAACCTTTTGTAGCAGTTTGTCTGTCCGTCTGTCTGTTACATGTCACAAAAAGCCATGCAGTTAAACGAAACACAATACTTTGATATTAAAGATATTAAACGATAATTTGGTATTCCAAACCATGATGTTGTCTAACAGAAATGATACAAAACAGTGAAGAAAAGCCACAAATATTTATATTCCGTTTTATTTGTGCAAATAAAAACAACAGCAACCAATAAACGACAGACAGACGAACAAAAAAAAATCACAAATCTCTTCAATAAACAATGAACAGTAAGAAAACAAAAAAAAATCCTCTTTTCTATGAGACAATCAATTGCAGTTATTGTGAAGGAATTAAATGGGAAAAAATCAAACGACAATTTACCGCCAATACCGCTGTTACTTCTGATGATGGTGATGATCGTTGGGAGAAATGTTTTGGGCAAAAAAAAAAGAAAACCAATATAAAAAAGCGAAGAAACCAAAATAAAACGTTTAGGAGCTAAAGATGGTTGTCATTTGACCACAGGTGCCAGCACGTAATGGCCTGTAAACTTAAATAACAATGTAGAAACATTTTTTTTCTTCTTTATTTTACCATAACAAGTACGAGTACTTAACTTTATTTTCCGACTCTTTTTGTGGCAGGCACATTCATGCATTTATTCAACCTGAAACCCCAAACTCATTCAGATATTTACAGTTCTTTTTTAAACAAGCTAAAGAAAATCACATACAATTTATTAATTATTTTTTCAAAATGCTTAAAAACATTCATTTACAGTAATTTAAACTGATTTTTATAAATGTACCCATATAGTTTTTTTTTAATCTTTAAAGGTGAAGAAAATATACATGAATGACTCCCCACCCCCTTGAGAATTTTGTTTGTATTTATTACGAAGGAAAGTGTTTTTATAGCCGTTTTGTTAATCTCATGTAAACTCTTTGGATTGGTATAAAATGTTTTCAATCAATAGTCAGGATCAAGGTTGGTCTTAATGTACAGTGGGGCAAAAACAACACTATTAACAAAAAAAAAAAAAGCTGTATTATTCTATAGAAATTATTTAGCAAATATTAAATATTTTCTTTGAAAAAAAAATCTTTATGAAAATAAATTTTTTTTGTTTGTTTAGCAACGATTTTTTTGAAACGAATCAATTGTTGTTTAGAAATATACATTTTGTTGAAAATTTGCTTAAGCCAGCGGCTTCGTTGGCTCGAAAAATTAAAAATATTTATCCGTTTGTTGATTGCAAGTCTACATTCATAGTTTTAAGAAAAACAATTTTTAATTAAAGATTTTGTTGCCTTCTATCTTCTTTTTTAATATATTTATTTTATACTCATAGAACCTCTATACACAACGTTAGATGCTCTGCTTTCAGGTGCTTATAAGATAAGGTTTCTAGGTCGTGACCACGTAAAACTGCCTCTCTAAGCCTGAACTCACACCAGCCAAAGACCAAAGGGTTTGTGTCTCTACACGTAAAAAAAAATATGTTTGGAGGTTACCATATTCTATGAGCAACATACTATGGTTGGATTTTAACAATGTCTATGTTTGCAGGTTACCATATTATGTTTGAATATGACCATAGTATGGTTAAATCAACAAAAAATTTCCCGAAATCAACCATAATATGGTTAAAATTAACCATATTTTGGTCAAAATTAACCATATTACCCAAAGCATGTTCGAAGGCAACCATAATATGGTTATAGCTTTTGTTTAGATTAATTTAACCATAATATGGTTGCCACGATAATATAATGGTTAAGATAAACATGATATGTTTAATTGTATACTTGTAACTTTATTTTATTACAACATTATATTGTTAAATTCAACCATATTTGAAGTTTCAAGGGAGGTAAACATTTTATTGTTTAATTGAAACGAAATATTATCAATCCTAAAAAAAAGTTTTATTAAAAACAACAAAAGTTTGTTTGTTGCCCTTGCAGGGACCATAATATGTTTTTTTAGCCATACTTCAACCATGTTTTTCTCTGCGTGTAAAGTCAAAAATACTTGTTTGATCTGTTGTCGTATTATTTAAAAAACACTGTTTTGTCTTTTGTGGTTTTTGGTTTAGCGTTAAATTAATTTTGGGTGATTTTAAAGCCTGACCCCGTTATTTATTAATAGTCATTGCGAAACAGACATAAAGGGGAAATTGCAATCCTTTTAACTTGAATGGCTACTGCTTACATATGAGACGGTAGGCCAGCTGGATTTAGTGTATCTAGGAACTCCAAAGTATAGTGCATGGCCTCATCCGCATGCACTACAGTATCCACGGATTTGTTTTCTGCTTCTTTAAGCGTTTTAATAAAACATTATAAATTGCTGTTGCCTGGTCGTTTTAAGTTGTGTGAGAATTATACGTTCGTCAATTCAATCCGTGGATTTGCTTTATATGTTGTGTACATCTGAATAAATTTTAGTTTGTACGCCCTTAAGGGTTAGCACAACTAAAGCAAGATCTGGTGGAATTGTCACCTGGCCATTGATAACAGGATAACGGAGAATATCCAACTCCGATTGTGAGGAGAAGTTCAATAAATTGTCCAGCGCAAACGTCACATTTCAAATACTCTTGAATTTGTATCGTTGGGTTCTACCAAGGGCCAAAGATTTGAGTTACTTTCGGCACTAGACGAAAAGAGGTATTTACTTAATATGGCTTGAACCAAAAATATTTTGCATGACTCTTGTCCAAGCCAAAAATTAGTTATTCTAAATATATGTGTGGCTTGGTTTAAATAAACTCTGGTCTGCAACTTCTTAAAATAGAGTAATGCGGCCAAAGAAATTCTCAATTCGAAAATTCATGTATCCGGTGATTTAAAGAAATAGAAAAAGTCTCTTAATGTGGTAAATTTCTATAGAAAAAAAATTCTTCTTTAGCAAAAAAAAAGTTATGTTTACAATTATTATCTGTATATTTATTCCCACTGTTCTATTGTGTCAATGTTTTGGTTTAGTTTTCAAATATTTTTCCTCTTCATGGTTCCCTCCTCCAGTTTGTCTCGTACTAAACAAAATCCATGTTTGGTTTTCTTAAAAGTATTTTGTATTCAGTTAACGAAAAATAAAAATACTTGACATCAATTTTATAAACGATACTCAACGGGAGAGAAAAAAAGGAAATCTGTAGTAAAAGTGTTTTCATTTTCCAAATATTGATCATGATATGGCACAATGTGATCATGACGATGTTGATAGTGATGATGCTAAGGCCGATGTGATGATCTGTTGGAATTAAACTGTAGCCTTTTCAATGTATCAGCAATCAAGGTGAGAAAAATACTTTGTATAGCTTTGGTAACAAGTAACAACAACACAAGTCAATATCCATCTAAATCGTAGTCATATGAACAATGTTATTTAAGATATTACCTGTTTAAGACAAGTGTTTATTTTTCACTTTTTTTTGGAAAATTATAAAAATAATGTTGTGCTTGGAAATGGAAAAATACTTAATGGTGATCTAAAACAAATTTGAGTACAATTTAAAGAAAATGTGTTATAAGTATCCTGCATATAGTTTTTGGGTTATTGGTGTTAAATTGAAATTGTTTAAATTGAAAGTGTTTTTATAAAGTAAAGGTTATTTAGGTTTTTTAGATACAAAATAATAGTTTTTAGCCAAGGTTGAGTAATTTACAACCATTGTTTCCCTGAGTAAACTTTTTACTACTTGGGATGATTACTTTGGTGTTACTACCTTCAACGGGCCAAGAGGCTTACCAATATTTTCTTAAATAATTTTAACTTCTTAGCTAATATTTTGACAACTAGCTATTACTAGGGATGAGATTTTCATGCAGATAAAAATTAAAAATATGCCCTTAAAATATGCACTAAAAAAATCCAAAATGTGAACTAAAAAAATTAACAAATATGCACTTAAACTCAAAAAATTTCAATTAAAAATTCAGTATATTGTTATTCAATATATGTATTCGGTTCAAAATAGATTAATCTTTTGTCGAAATCTTGTATTGTGAGCAAAGCTCCAAAAGAATTTATTTTATCAAAGTTATTTCCGGGAATACAAAATTTATTATTAATACGATTTCCGTATGACGTGCTAAATTCCCAGTTTTTCATATTTGATAAATACACTGAAATTTATTGTTGAGGGAAAGCTAGCTTCTATGCGCATTTCACTGGTTGCTTAGGCCAGCTCATCAGGAAACCTTTTCCAAAGATTTTAGAAAGGCCAAAAATATTATACAATTAAAACCCTAAAGCGAATAAGAATTATAAACACTAAAAGTCTTACTTGTAACAATATCAAAGCCAAAACAAAACACCAACAATAAACAGTGAGTTTATCTTTTCTTATTTTATTTTTATTTATTTATTTATTTAATAGTTAATACAATACAACAAGAAAATATCTTATATTAAAGTATTGGGTAGAAAAATTGGCATAAGGAAGAATACAATAAAAAAACAAAAATAATAATCATAAATATTACATGCATACATAATTTAACATTATAATACTATTTATTAGTCACAAAATTGTTCAAATATGGCAGTTTTAAAATGGCTTGCATTGCGTATAATTTGAATATAAGAGGGTAGTTGGCTCCATAAGCGAATAGAATTTATGAAAAACTGCTGCGATGAGATAGCTCTTGTAAATTTTATATTGTTGATCTTTTGACCTCTGTTGGATCTAGAAAATATTAATCTTCTGAATAGATAATTTGGTTGTCTGTCATAAAT
The DNA here is from genome assembly GCA_949318255.1 of Pollenia labialis. Classification (NCBI taxonomy): domain Eukaryota; kingdom Metazoa; phylum Arthropoda; class Insecta; order Diptera; family Polleniidae; genus Pollenia; species Pollenia labialis. The sequence goes on from OX439139.1 coordinate 110,122,708, forward strand.
AATTTTGTGCAAGAAGATAAGTGTTCGGCATTTTAATAAATTATCTAGGGTAACATTATATATTTGCTTAGCAAATTGTGAGATGCTATTGTTCCTTTTCACGCCAAATACATATCAAGCAACATTATTATATGTCACATTCAGTTTTCGCCTTCTTTCAACATCCCAACTTGCAAATAACTCACAGCCATATAAGAGGGTTGGTAACAGATAAGTTTTTGCAAGCAGCATTCAGATGTGTAATGGCGTAAAATACTGCGATATCCATAGATTTCGCAGTATATAAAATGTTTTCCGGCAGTTTGCTCTGATGTGATCTGACCAGCTTAGCTCACTGTTAAATATAACCCCAAGGTTTTTTGCATTTTCTACAACATTAATCAGCGCATTATTCAAATGAATTTATTTATTTATTTAAAAAATATTTTTTTTGTGTACCTATTTAATAATTATTTAAGAACTTTTTTATAACACGGAAATTTAAAAAAATCACTTGAAAATTTCAAAATATGCATTTAAAACCTAAATATGCAAAAATATGCATTTTCCCCAAAATATGCAAAAATAAATCGATGCCATTTAACGCAAATTTTATGATTCCGAAAGATAATTGATCTACATCGTTCTTAGACTATCAACAAAATTTTTTATGGAATACGCTATTTTTGCCATTTCTTCAAAAAAGCCAATTTTGGTCCAGCTTGCCCAAAAATACGCTTATGAGGCCGAAACTATTCGAAATGCAAAGTGACTAAGTGTACATAAAAGAGCACTTTCAATACATCTGCTCAAGTCTCTTGCGATGTTGAAAGAGTTTTTTTCCATTAATTCATCTGTTTTATGCGATAACAAGAGATGATATACTTTTGACAATTTGAGGAAATATTCTATTGTAATATACACTCACAATATTCTGTACGTAAAATTAACTGAAATTGTAATATAAAATAAATAAAAGTTCAATTAAAAACCGGTCTACCTATTTTTCATTTATTTTTAACAAAAAGTTCATTTAATTTTTACTGTCAAAAATTCAACACCATATTCAGTAAAAACGATTAAATATTCAGTTATTTATTAAAATTTTACTGTCAATTTTTTACTGTCAAATTGACGCCATATTCAGTAAAAACAATTAAATATTCAGTTATTTTATTAAATTTTCGTTTGCTCCACAAAAGAGCCGAATTTCTAAAAATACCAGACAAACACCTGTCCGCTTGTTTTTCTTATAAGCGAGAGAGGGAGAATATTTTTAGTTACTTACCCAGTTACACACGTTTGTTTTACTTTTGTTGTACTGACCACGTTGTATACAGAAGAACTCTCAATTATAAGACACCAGCAGCATGACCGATATGGCTTCGCAATTATTTTACTTTTAAAATTTGATGTATTTAACTAAATTATTTTAACAAATAGAAAATGGGTATTGCTTACACAAAACAAGCAATTCATTTTTTATAGATAAGTAAAAATTAATTTTTGGTAGTAAAATTATATAAAATAACTGAATATTTAATTGTTTTTACTGAATATGGTGTTGAATTTTTGACAGTAAAATTTTATAAAATAACTGAATATTGATTTGTTTTTACGGAATTCGCGGTTGAATTTTTGACAGTAAAAATTAAATGAACTTTTCGTTGCTTTAAATTACATTTTTATTTACTTTAACATAAAGAAGAATTTAACTCAATCAACGGACAATATTAACTGCAACTGAAAATCCGTATTAATATGCACTTAGTTTTGTGAATAACTTTTAGAATCAGTTAAAAATAAATTTGCTTGGAATTTTAAATGTTTATTTATTTAAAAATGACTGAACGGAATATTTCTTAAATAAACTACAGTCCGTTACTGTAATAATATTGTGAGTGTACAATCAAATCTTGATAAAATAAATGTTTTCTTTATAACAACATGTTTGTTTTTGCCATTTTGATAAGTAATGCTTTGCTAAACGTTGTAGTCCAACTTACAGTTACTATTGAGAAAAATATTCTTGAAATCGTCCATTAGCACATTGAAGGGCCATACAGCACAAACAAATTAATGGTCCTGCTGACAAGATTGCCATATGTGAAGCTTAGAACCCATTTTCCAAGTTCCGAGTACAGGATCACCGGCTTGTTGGCCATTCCATTACCGGTGATGCTTCAATGACCAGTTACCTAGCATAGCCTCACTACACACTCCCCTAAGATTTCCCTTAGAGCTATTCTATAATCTTCTACAAGCTTGAAACGAACAAAACAGCTCATCAAGTCCCTCAGAACCACCTGGCTGTCAACATACATATAAAGTGACCTTCGAGTCCACAGCAATGTAGCCTCTTATTAATTATACGGCCTTCAAAATCCCTATAACATCCACCAAAAATACACTGCAGTCGATGACTTGACCAGCTCTCCCTAGACGGTAATTTAACAATTGGCAAATACCCAAAGTCGACCCTAATTCTCATTTGATATGTGGACCAGGCAATAACCACCAATGCCAAACGCATCCAAGATTCGCAAGCAACCTGTCACGAAATATCCAATCAGTCCCAGTTACCTCAGCCTAAGAAGACTTCTGGCTACTATTTCCATCACATACTGCCTAATCGGCAGAAGTATAAAATAACATCCAAAGCTGCTTGACTTCTCATGGCACATGTCAAGCCGATGGAAGCACACCACTGAGCCTTACACAGAAGGCTCTTCCGAGGCTGGCACATTGTCTTCAACCAATCAGGGTACCCATACGTAGGAATGGGTCTCACTTACGATGTGTGTATAGCCATCCTACATCTCACGCCCCCAGCTCCTACACGCAGAGAAAAAATATGGTTGGGCATGGTTAGGGAAACAACACTATGTTTAATATAACAATATATTGTTGTCGTACACAAATAATTGTTACTTTTCTTTAATATCAACAATATTATAGTTACTGTAAACATATCAACGTTTATCGCAATTATAAATTTGAGTATTGTTGAACGAAAAATAATTATTTTTCTTACAACTAAATTATGATAACTTTCAAAACATATTATATTACTCACAACCATATAATGATATTTAATAGCCAAACAATATGATAACTTTCTATACATTTACCATATTATGTTTAAGATGCAATCAAACCATTTTTACCCTAATAATATTATGTTAGCGCCATTTGTAAAATAATTTTGTATCAGTTGTGTCGTTAATTTTATATGTGAGCGGTTAAACAATTTAAAGATAAATTCCCATAAAAAAAATAAGCTTAAAGAATTTAAAGAAATTAAAATATTAGCAGAGTTCATTCAGTTTAGTGATTTAATAGTGCAAATGGAAATTATCGTAGTTTTTTTGTAAAATCCAACAACAAAAAACATAGAGATTTCGTTATACATATTTTATAAAAGTGTTTTGATATTTCTGTTGTTTTCTTGGACAACTGCGTAAGTCTTAAAACAAAATTTTCAGGAGAGCCGAAAACCCATTCTAGATTAAACTATGGGATAGGTATTGTGCACCACGTTAAAAAATCGGAATTAATACATCTTTTTTCAAAAGTTTTTAGAAACATGTAAAGATCCTAAATCGGAAAAGAAAAATAAGAAAAAATGGACAAACGCGGTTGCCCATGAAAACCACAGATTTTGGATTTTCTCTTTTGCAAGCCTTATATTTAACTCCGCTATTTGATTTGCATTTAGAAAAATTGTAAAAAGCCACAAAATAAAAATCGATGCAAGAAAATTTTAATTTATTTTATATTTTTATAACAGGTATGAAAGGTGCTGCATCATAATATGATTGCTTCTAAATTTATTATGATTAACATGATAATAATATGATTGCTTCTTAACTTATTATGATTAACATGACAATAATTTAATTACTTCTTGACTTAGTATGATTAACAGAATAATAATATGATTAAGGGAAAAATATTATGATGTAATATAACGAGTATATTTAGTCATAATAGGTTTCAATAATAATCATAATATGGTGACTACAATCATGAATCTTATCATAATATGTTGCTCTTAGAATATGTTTACCACAACCATGTTTTTTCTCTGCGTGTACCAATCGATGATCTTGTATTCTCTCTCTCTCTCTCTGTTTCTTAAATAAATGCATATGTTGTCTCTGAAGCTTCTTTTCACTGTTATTTTCAACTTAAATCAATTCGATTCTACATGAAATTAACGTTGTTTCAACTTGAAATAACTTTAATTGAACGTGATTCGGAGTATTATTTCAACATGTATGTCATTTTGCTCTAACTTTACGGGAATGTTAAAATAACATGAATTATAGTTATTTTAAAAGGAAATAATGTCGTTCGCAAGTTATTGTAAATTCATGTTAAATAAACATGAAGTAACTATGAAGCAAAATCACTACCGAAAAATGTAAAATCAACCTTGTTTTCGCAGATTTTACATTAATATTTTTCTGTGTGAATAAACTTAAATATTTTAAAAAAAATAAGACCTCAAGCTTGAAATTATACAATGACTAAAAATCTGCCTTAAAATGTTGATTTAAATTTTTCCATATTCTTATCTAATTCTTAAGATTAAAACACTTAACGTTATTTAGGTGAAGCAAAAGTATTTACACTTCTATTTGGTTTCAGGCAAGAACATATAAAGTTATACCCTGCTAATACCCTACATTTATTTCCCAATTCTCATTATTTACACCAATCTGGTTAATACCCTTTGTCATTGTTTAGTTTTTCTAACTTTTAGAAAAATTATTTTGATCCAAATTTTTAATATTTTGAATTAGGCTCAAGTTCATCAAATTTAATTTTCATTAAATTATTTTATGAAGAAAGGAATTTTACAACATGAAAATTAATTAAAATTGTTATTGATAATCTTTCATTCTTGACCGTGGCCGGGGCCCGGGGCTCGAACCCTGACCGGCAGGTTACCATGACATGTTTCGATCGCAACCACTCGATCTCCTCAGATGGATTTGCCGTCCTACAATCGCAGCCATCGACGACCGCTGACGTCAATAGTCAAACAAACCAAATTGTATTTAAACCTTTGGTAGATCGAAATTTGGTGTTTTGAATGATTATCCATTTTAATTGATTTTATATGTTTTTCCTAACTTCTGTTTTTTCCGTACTTTTGTCAAGAATTTTTCTTAAAGTCCAAAGTACATTTTTTGTGTTTTTTTTCATTTTTGTCTTTCTTTTTCTTGTTGAGCTTTTTCAGCACAACTTGAAGGACAAATGTACGCATAGAGCTCGTGCCTTAGCTTTAACAATAATTAGTATGGTGGTTATTTTGTTGAACTATTTATGGTTTTTAATCCAAATTTTAATATTTTATATAAAGAACTGCAAAGAATTTCTACTTTTAACTTTTATAGCTAGTAAAAGTCTCTTTTTTATTATTTTTCTCTTTATATAAAATAAATAAATGGCTTTTAATAATTTCACTTTTTTAACTGACAGAATTCATATTATATTTGCATTCTTACACCCATTTCAAAGCTCATATTTACACTTCATTCAAATTAAATGGTCATTTTTTTCGCTTTGCTCTCGTAGATTAAGAATGTTTGTGTATAAGACACGAACTAATGTCAACCGAGTTAGAGTCATAACATGTTTCATTCTTTTTTTCTAACGCTATTATAAAAATTTACTATACATACATATATTAGTTAAATACTTTATTGTAGCAAAAGAAACGGTGAAATAAATACAAGTTAATGGAGTAGGTTAGTGTTAAGTATTGGCAGTATGAATAAATTCGTGGAGTTTGACACTAAAGATTCCAGAATAATTTTATTCGATTCTATTATTTGATGTCTGTGTGTCCTTGTGTACAGAGTGCAAGTCGCTATTTCGGTGATATTTTAATGAAATTTGGCTGATAAGAAGAGGGATGTTTTACTAAGCCCCAATACAAACATCCGCCAAGTACTTAACATAAATAAAATTACAAAAATTCCAATATCGACCCTTTTTTGCAAGTTATTTTAATAAGAAAAACTCTTGTAAAGATGATGTAAAGAAGATGTTAAGATGGATTTATTAAGTTTATATGACCGTAAGATAAACTTTAACATTGTTACTTTTGTTTTGTGGTCGTTCCATAATAATTTATAGGTTGAATTGCTTTTTTTTTGGGAAAAAAAAATTTTACTAATATTTTCATTGCAAACATGTATTACAAATTATTGAATCTAGAAGTTCCAATCACCAAAAAAAGAGGTATATGAATTTGTCATTGTCTTTCTAACGAAATAACCATTTAAGACTCCTTAAATTATATATATTCTGGGTCCTTATCAAAGTAACTTTTGGAAAAGCAAAATTTTAATTTACAAGATTTTGTTTGTTGTGCTTCATTCCCACTTTTCTTCTTGATAAAAACACTGAAAGTTATTGTTGATGGGATAAGCTATTTCCGTGCGCATTTCACTGGTTGCTTAGGCCAGATCGTCAGGAAGTTTCATACAAAGATTTTAGAAAAACTAAAGATATTAAACCTAATAAAACTGTTAAGCGTATAAGAATTATAAGCAACATTTCTACTTGTAACAATATCAAAGTTTAAACAAAAATATCGACAATAAACAGTGAGTTTATATTTTCTTACATTTCCCACTACAATTGTTTGGAATTCTTCCAACATTAATTGTAGTTGTAAGTAGTTTAAGAAAAAACGAAATAAAAACAAAAACAACCTGTTTTTTTCTCTCGCAAAAATAAGCATGTTGCCAGTTTCGTTGTTTTAAGCCGTCCACTTTCCAGTTTATTATCAAAGTACGCTATTCCTATGCGCTTTTCACAGGTTGCTTAGGCCAGATTGTCAGTCCTTGTAAAATTCGAAGGCGATGTAGCCCTATCTGTCCGTGGAAAGTATGTGAGGCTTTTTGAGATATACCGTTATGTCCAAAATTAATGCACTTTCACTACCTATATTGGAAAAACTTGAAAACGGCTCACCATATTTAGTTATAAAAAATTGGAAACTCGGCAACAACATTATCGTTAAGCCGTGCTAACATTGTTTTTAATTTTCACGGTAGTTTCAGTAGTTTTAAACAAAAAGATTTATTAGATTGTTGTAAATATGATACAATATTTAAATGAGAGCGATTTCTTTGCTTTGTTTTGTTTTAATCATATTTTGGTATGAACAAATCCATTCCACATTTATCGGTATAGACAATATACCTTGGCAATTCTGTGATATCTGCGATTTTTCCAGAGGACAATTCGGTACAATATTTATTTTTTTTTTAAATTAAATATCCAATAGTTAAATATATCTTTAGTGTTTTCATGGCTGTGGAGTCATCAAAAAATAGTTCCAACTCCCACTCCGACTCCAACCGCTGAAATTTTTTAAGTCCAACTCCGACTACTTCTCTAACCCTTATGCTAAATGTAGTAGATGAGACTGGTCCTTATTTGACATTAAACTCTTTTTTAAATGCAGTATATTTTAAATGGTTCAATATAGCAAAAACTACTCGCAGAGAAAAAACATGGTTGGAGTATGGTTAAAAAAAACATATTATGGTCCCTGCAATGGCAACAAACAAACTTTTGTTGTTTTAAACGAAACTTTTATCACGATTGATAATATTTTGTTTCTATTTAACAATAAAGTGTTTACCTACCATGAAACTTCATATATGGTTGAATTCAACAATACATTGTTTTAATAAAATAAAGCTACAACCATACACTTAAACATATTATGGTAACCTATACCATATTATTATCACGGCAACCATATTATGGTTAAATTCATCCACCTAAAAGCTATAACCATATTATGGTTAATTTTTAATAACAATAATATGTTTGAAATTATAATATTTTAAAACATTGTATGTTTAACTTTAAATTTTAAATAATATGTTTAAAAAGCAACAACATTCTGGTCGTTTGCATTTTACTTGGTTTGCTTGAAATTCTCATTCATTTTATTTTAATTATTGATTAAAACACATTAATTTCCGTAGAATAAAATAGTAGAAAAGAAAAAATGGTAATGAAGGTGGTCACAGGTTGTAATATGAATGAAAAGGGGATTTTTTGTAAAAGTGGAACATAACACCTATCAGGAATAAAAAATTAAATAAAATTATAATTTGACACTACAAACAAATAAAAAAAAAATGGATGAAATAAGTAACCATAATATGATTAACATTGACCATATTATTGTTAATTCTGACCATAATATGGTTACTTTTGTCATAATTCAGGGAAATTTTGACCATATTATGGTAAATTTTGAACATAATATTGTTAGTTTTGATCATTAATATGGTTGATATTAACCAAAATATGGTTAATTATGACCATATTATGGTTGATTTCGGGAACATTTTTGTTGATTTTAACCATACCATGGTCATAGTTAAACATAACATGGTTAACTGCAAACATAAAAATTGTTAAAATCCAACCATAGTATGTTGCTCTTATAATATGGTTACCTCCAACCATATTTTTTTTTCTACGTGTAGTAGCGGTGGCTATCATATATTTTTCATAGCCGAGTATAGTCTTCTTGCTTCAAAAAACTTACTACAGATCCCAAATAAAGGCATATACAAGCAAGTACTGCTCTAATTATAAGGTCAGGCTATCGCACAAGCTCACTATATGATACTTAATTTTTGCGCGGATATATAAATAGTGCTAAGGTACTCTATCACTCTGCGAAAACAATCCCGAGGTGCAATTTAAGAACTATCATTTTGACGTGGTAAGTATGGAAGAGCCAGACAGGACGGAATTAAAAATAATGGGCATTATTGGAAAACAAATCAACTTGAAACAAAAACAGATCAAGAAAATCATTTTGTTATTAACATAATTAAATACTTCCTTGCAATTGAAATCATCAGAATTTATGTAAATGAAAAGAAAATGTGTTCCCCCTTAAACAGATGCGAAGCACTAATGGTACATTTATAAAAATAAGCGCACAATTATGCTCTACGCAATAAGATATACAGAGATGCAGGAAAGTAAGTGAAGGAACTCTTAACAAGTTTTATAAAAGAAAAAATAACATTTCAAGTGCTACGGCATTCCCTTACTACGAAGCAGGTTTGTAAAAAAGCATTCAGTGTCTAAAGCTGAATGCACTTTTTGTGTCAAAAATGTATTGATTCAAAGTGGGAACTCACCATATAAAATTCGTGCCTTCCGTACGCGAGATGGTAAGCGAAACTCGTACATTTCTCCCTTCCTGCTTCGCTTGAAGCTCAATTTTTTTTGGGTACTTACTTACAACGTACAGAAAAAAGTAAACAGTAATAAAATAAGGCTCTATGAAAACAACTCGAAGGCTCTATGACAAGAGCTCAAAGTCAGTATTAAGTGGGATAAGAAGGTTGTTTTTTTATTTCCAACTGCTTATTTGTACAGCTAATATAAATGGAAAATAAAAGAATAATACACAAAGACTTCTTAAAAACTAGTATATTAAGTTAAAATTCCAAAAGAATAAAAATGAGTATTTTTCAGAAGTCTGGTCTTTAAGTTAAATGTCTAATAAAAGTTTAAGTCCCATTCAAGTATAAATTTCTAACGAATTTTTAAAAACGACCTTAAAAATACAAATTAAAGTTACAGTTTATTTACTTTTAAATGAAAGTGAATTTATTTATTTATTTAATTTCTCTCATAAAAATGTTTCTTGTGTCCACTTAAAATCCACATGTTGACTTGAAAACTTTGAAATTTGTGCTTATCTAAAACGTCATTGAATTCATCTTTGTTTTTAATTTTATTTGATTTCTTTACGTGGGAAAATACTATTAAAGTTTTAATTTATGGCGTTGAAAGCTTGTTAGTGAAAAGATTTCATTGATACATCCGTCTAAATGGTCAAATAATTAAAGAAGGTGACAATGTGATTTAAATAACAGTAGATTCGCTGAATTCAATTTATATAAGTCAACTGTTAAAGGTAAAAGACTTTAGACAAAAACCCTGTTCGGCTTTTGTGAAAATAACAAGTTGGTGTCTTAAGTTTTTTGTTTGTATCAGATTTTTTTTTTTTTTTTTATTGAAAAGAAAAAAATCAACTTCCTTTCAGTTTATTGATTTTTTTTTGGTTTAGATGATTTTCATTTTATTAGATTTCTTTTTAAACACTATATTTATTATAAAACTTAATTTTACTTATTTACATGTTATTGACCGATTGTGTATCAATAACATGGTTGTATGTAATTAAAATAAAATTTTATGCATTTTCGTACTATAAAACAGAAGAAAAGAATTTTTATTATAATAATTTTAAACTAAATGCAAAACCATTCCCCATCTTTTTTACTTTTTAACTTTCCAAGTCATAAAAATTTAATTTTTTTTAATTAACTTAACATTTGGCGTTGCCTCCTATAGAACTCCCATTGTTTCCTGGGAAATATCATAAAAATTGAGAAAAAAAAAAATTAAGCAAACAAATTAAAATTTTATATTTTCTTATCTTTATTACATTCACATAAATACATAAATGTATTTTTCTTATTACCATAAACTCATCATAAACTCCTTTTTCTAAACAAATAATTCATTATTTGTTTTAATATTTTCGTTTAATATCAATAGTTAATTAGGAATAAATGAAACTTCATGTTCTTCTTGTTGAAATTGAATTAGTTTTGTTTATGACCATGTTATTAGTATTGAGTGGATTTTATATTTTAGTGCAGAATTTTTTTTATTTTTTTGTTTGCTTTTAAATTTTCGCAGACGTTATAAACGTCTAATTTGCACGAAATGCTCATAAATCTTTATTAATCACCTTTTTGAAAATGCTAGTTCTAGTGTATTGGAGTTAAGTTTGGTTTGAAAATACACTTGCAAAAAAGTTTAATTTATATATGTAATTATGTTTACTAGAAATAGTTAGGGAGGCTACTTTTTGATTTTCTTTTTATTTGACTATTAAATATTATCCTTGCCAAGATGAATTCATTACAGGTAATCTCGGTACCAGAACAAGTACAACTCGTACAAAAACCATCAGCAATTTGTTTTTGTAAAATCATTGTAAAGGGTGGTCCACGATGTTAATTGTAAATAAAAAGAAAACTTTTCAGAGAATTATCTTAATATTTCGATGATCATAGAACGATATATTTCAATTATATGTGAAACAAAATATCGGCTAAATGCTCGACACGGCTTCGGAGATATACCTCTATTCGATGGTCAAAATTTTCAATAATTGAGGTTCAATGTCGTTAATGTACCAAATTTGCTCATCCTTTAGCTCTTGAATTGTTCTTGGCTTTTTGACGTATACTTTTTCTTTAAAATATCCCAAAAGGAAGAAGGCCAAAGATGTCAAATCAGATGATCGTGACGGCAAATTAATATTGCCATGTCATGAGATAACACGGGCATTAAATTTCTCGTGCAAAAGAGCCATTGGTTTGATGACTGTTGGCACTATCTTGTCGATTATCCGATCAACACCAAGTCCCAAGCCGACTAATTCATTCTAAAGTTATCGTAGATTCTCGTAATTAATGAATTATTTAAGAAATATTAAATAAAGAAAAAATTAATTTAACCCCGAAAAGGGTAAACCTTTCGTCTTTTTCCTTTAGGTAAATGGATTCGTAAGTAAACCCTGAACTCGTCTGAACTGCCACATCCGAAGAATAAAACCAAGCTGAGAATTGCCTAAACACACAGAAAAGAGTTTGTTCTCCAATTAAAGCATTAATTAACCAAAAATTAATTTTATTGTTGTAGTTGTTCCTTTAGCCAGAGTGATGAATTTATGAATGTTGTTTTTGTCAAGCTTTTATTTCTTCAATGTAAATAAAATTCAATTTTTAATTACAATATTTGTGTTAAATTAAAAATCTAATCAATGAATTAAACGTCTAATCAAGGGAAATTATGAATTTGTTTACTAATTCAAATCAATAGTATCAAATAAACGTTAAAATCACTTGATTGCATTTTTTAATTAACACTGATTTAAGGTTTGATTAATGCTTTCATTGGTAAAAAAAAAACTTTTCTATACGTATCTTGACTGATATCATCTCGCGATAGTGAACACCATTCGAGGTAACTGCTTGGCCGACCTCATTTTCAAACAACAGCAATGACTGCCGCATAACGAAGTGGGCGAGCATGCTCAGGTGTTTTCACATTTCCAACGGACGCAGTTTGCTGAAATTTACGCACAATTCCCCCGATTTTGGACACATTTGGTCGATTACGCTGACCAAAAATCTCGAAGTGAACGAAATGTATTTTTATTTGAACGCCCATTTCCATAAAAGGCTTTAACAATCATAGCGCGCTGCTCGATTGTATACCTCTTCATGGTTGAATTTTTCAAACACTGTAACAAAAAAATGTCAAATTAAGTTGGAAAAAAACTTCGTGCACCATCGACCACCCTCTGTAATATCTAAAACAGAAACAAAAATTATAAACCAAATTTTTGACATCCAACAATTAAAAATATAAAAAAAGAGATCAGCAGTAATGAAATCGTCTTGAACCATACCGACTTCTTAATTAAATACAAATAAATTTTACAAAATATTCGCAAATGTGAAATAAAAAATTACAAAAACTTTGATTCCATTGGTTAAATTTTAATCCATGCAGGCAAATATAATTATAAATCTTGTTGTATTGGAAATCAAAAAAAGAAATGAAGATAAAAAATCATCCCCTATTTTTAGACAGATTCAATTTGGTTACTTTATTATGAATCCATCCATACTCAAACACATAATTCTGACACAAGCTACAGCATCAAGAAACGTAATGGCATGGGGCCTTCAAAGTAGACTTGACGGCTTTGGTAATGATATCAGTATGTCTCTTAGCACATACGCATGCGGAAATGGCAAATAAAGATCGTTGCACACGCTGCCAATGCTGTTCTTAAAATAAGCATAGGCGAAACCAAAGTAATGCGAATTTTTACCCAAATTAGCCGTCCTCTTTATTTCAATGGAGTAAAATTTGCATAGGTGATATCCTGATATTTTTGAATGCATTAAAAAGGCAAAGCAGCCATTTAGTATGTTGACCAATGTTTTGGAATCTTCAATTATATCGCGAAGAACCAAACTGAAAATCGGTTTGGCTGTAAAACATTCAATGCCGCCAGCTCTGCACCCTCTACAAGTTTTCATCTAAAAATATTCTGGCCAATTAACATCTCAAACTGTAGACCTCTGGAAATAACACAACAAATCCTAAAATACCGTAAAGTTTGTAAACGAAAGTGGAATTTGACAGCGCAAGCGATCCGGAAAGATGATAATATTGCCAAGCAAGCAATCGAAGAGAACCCCCAGTGAAGCAGAGAAAGAGGTACCCTTATGCTCCTTATAGGAACAACACACGCAGAGAAAAAAATATGTTTAAATAGGTCACCTCCAACAAAACTATATTTAAAGAAAATTTTGTTTCATTTTACCATATTATTTACACCGACAGCCATTTTATGGTAAAATAAGTCATCCATCAAGAAGCCACAGCCATATTATGGTTGAAAAAAAATATAGCGAACAATTTGGGTTAAATTAAGCGCCAATTATTCAAATGAGAATGCACATCCTAGAAATATATGCTGAAAAGGGCTCAGTTCTTTCTTTTCTATTCTAATTTTGGTAACATTTTGTTTGCATTAAGTTCAACTACTGAGATTTTAAAGTAGACTTAAGTTAGTTAGGAAACTGCTGGAAGAGTACCTAATTTGTAAATTTCTAAATTATATAATTTAGATTTTTTGTATGTTTATCATGTTTTTCTGTTGGTAATTTTTCTTATTTATGTAAACCTATTTTTTATTTTCAGGTAAGTTAAACTACAAGATGTTTGCTAACTGTTCGAAAAGATTTGTGCATATTTTTGAAAAAATATATACTGCTCAGGATACTTAAACAAAGGAGACATGAAGTGATCTTAGAGGTAAAATCTTCTATCCCTAAGCCAGGTCTATTTAAACTATAAGTACTTGTACAAATATCGTGGTTTTAGCTCATCCCCTATATGGTGTCAAAAGTCATATTCAGGTAAAATTTGCAGAATATGACTTGATAAAAAACACTAAACTAACAATTTATATTACAAATATATTTACATCAAATTTCTTCGTCCTAGTTTATCTGATATACAACTTAATCATTTCTTTATCTGGAGGGCTAAGAGCTGAACCGAACCAAGCCATAAAATATATCACGTATATGTATTTGAAATCTGGTGCGAAAATCTCCGCAAAATTTAACTCAATCCAGTTCTGTAATGGGTTAAATCAAAAACAGTTTCGTTCCTTAGGTAACGGTAATAAACCCAAGACAGTGGCTCCAGTAATTAATGGAAATTTACTTAGTCAAACTCAATATATTTTCGAATTTTCTTTTTTGACTTGGTTCGCTTCAGCTCTGAGCCCTCCATTTATTTATTTGCTTATAACCCAATACAAAGATTCAATATTTTATTAAAGTATTGGATAAAATATATGTTAAAAAGAGGCATGCCATATGCATATAAGATAACAACAAATACAATACAATTTACATGACAAAATAAAAATATAATAATAAATCTGTGGTTTTCACGAATAATCGCGTAAGTTATAAAACCAAACTTTTCATTAATTTTTTCAATTGCGGCTTCTGTAAATGCTTTTTTAAACTTTTTTCTTTACTATCCTCTTAACACTGACTTTCTACGTATTATACATAGTATCTCCACATAAGTTCTTTTTTGTGAAAATAAATGTTATCATTTAATTCACACATGACGACTTACGTTGTTATTTTTAGCACATAAGTTGTTATTAATAGAAAAATTTTCAAAAAATACTCTCATATTTTTTGCACGAATAACAACATAACATCACATATGCTTTTAATTAGGAAACATATTCAGCACTTTTACAATTTTTGGCGATGTATGTCGACATAAATCGTTATAATAGCAAAATATTTTATTAAACAGTTAACTTAAGTTGTTTTTAGCAGAAAAAAATTAATAATACTACATTATATTCTAAAAAGCTTAATACTTATAAAAACCTAATGCAAAATGTAGCACTTTGACATCATTATCTCAATTTCGGGAAAAACCGACTTACGCGATTATTGGTGAAAACCGCAGAAATAACATATTAATAAAAAACAAATAGGTTGATACATATTCCACTTTGGATTTGGTACAAATAGAAAAAAAAAATAATAATAAAAATAAAATGTTGTTATTCCCAAAAAATTATATATCCTTTAAATATGAAAACATTGCTGATAGCAAAGAAAAAATGTTTGCAAAAAATGATTCAATTAAATAATTAATTGCTGTTCATTAATTATTCAATTAATTTTTTGTTTGCTGCAATTAATTTTTTTAATCAAAACCGATAAATTTAAAAGTTTGTGTACATGTGGTGTATTTTTTAGTTTATGCAATTAATTTTTTAATTGACTAAACTTATGTCCCATGAATCGAAAATACAAATCCGTTAATTGATATGATCAATTCTTTTGCAGGGGCAAAATTAGTCAAATATTTCATTGTCTCAACGAATTGTTTAATTAAAGTCGATTTTCTATTTTTTCTGTGAGCTTGCAATTGGTGTGGTAATTGGTTCCAAATTCTAAAAGCGTTTATAAAAAATGTTTAATTCGATATTTGACTTGTATCTCGGCTATTTAATGCGGTTTCCTCTATTTGATCTTAGAAATTGGATCTTGTCGTAAAGGTATTTCGGTTGACGAGTGTACATATATTATTTTATGCTGATACAATAATGTTTTACACTGTAGTAAATGCTCAAACGTTATGCTTAAAATCATTTGGCATAAATGTACCGTGCAATGCTGTTGAATGTCACGTTTAGTGTTCGTTTACTGGTAAAATCACAGTTGGCAATTATCATACGAATTTAAAAGGCTAAAGCCTAAAGTACACGGAATGTAAAAAGCCACATGCGCATGTGGTTCTGACGTAATTTTGACGTCACTTCAAAGCCACAAAAGCAAGTTCGTGTTGTGTGATGACGACAAAATTACGTCAGAACCACATGCGCATGTAGCTTTTTACATTCCGTGTACTATAGGCTTAAGAAGTGTTGCGTGAACCATACATTTCGTAACATTCCATATACTTTGCTTGTATTGCTATTTATTTGGTCACTTAATGTGTGATTATTGTTAAACCTTACTCCAAGGTTTTTTACTGATTTTATCCTTTCAATACTTGAACTACCAAGAATAAGGTCAGACATGTTGCCCATTATAGGTTCCTATTTCGCTATAATTAAGTTTTTTGATTTACTCGGGTTGAGAATTAAACCATTTAATTTTTCCAAATTTAATCTGTCTGAGAGGAGACCTTTCTTAAGCAGACGCCCACTTTCACCTGATCACAGCAGCGTTCAATTAGGAGAATATTAAGTTTTTTTAAAGACATTTTCCTTTTTATTTAAAACTTATACAAACTTAAAAATAAGAAAACAAATATTATTTCATATAAACTTAAAAAGCGGTAAAAAAAATCTAACGTAAAAATGCACGATTTTTATTTCGTCAAAATACTTACGACGAATAGCGTGCAAAGAGTTCAGCTGTATTAAGATAAATAGCAAACTGTCAAAAATTTTAAAAAATTTATCGATAAGAAATTAAGTTGTTAAACAAAAAATGTGAAATTGTTCAACTTAAAATTTACATTTCAAGCTTGAAATATGAAAAGTGTTGCTAAATCAGCAGTTTATGGGCTAATTAAGCGATTTTTTGTTTGTTTTGTTTTTATGTTTCTCATAAACATAAAGTTTACAACATTTAATAAAATAAACGAAATCATAACAAAAGAAAAACGGGAAAAAAATGTTTGTTTATATTTTTTATAGTTTGCTTTTTCCAGCATTAACTATTTCTTTATATCAATTCTATATCAATTCAATGAATTAAAAATGTAGTGTCATAGTGGCATATCGTTCTTAAACCTTTAATTCGGGAAAACGTTTGTGTGAGATCTAAGTAAAATACATGACTGATTTGGTCCATTTTTAACACAAATCAAATTTTGTACATACCAAGTATTTATACTGATTTACGTCACACTTACCCAGATGTTGCAAAACATCTTCTTTCGCAAAGACGTATGCGGACTGCATAAAATAATGGGTCCATTTCAATATCAAACGAATCTGCCATCTAAATGTTATTTTTTGTCAAATTTAATATTCCTGGATCTAAATAACGTTTTGTCACCATAAATGCAAAGAACTTCTTTAAATTTTAACAAGTACTCTTTGGACTTTATCTGGTAGGTTGTATTAGGACCGTAAGTATCCGAACGCAAAAAAATGCCCCTGAAAGCGAATAACTTAAATTTCTCAAGGGTTTATAGGGGTATCCTTTTTTTATTTATTTATTTAATCACAGTCTATGGACTAAAATCCTAACAGACCAATAACATAATCTACTCCTATAAGGATACTTAAACTAAAGGTTAACATTCAGGAACAAAATGATGTTACGTTTTAAGGTATTAACGTTTAGAGGGTAATCAATAAAATTAAAGAAATCTTTAAAAGTTTTGCATAATCTCCTTAAGGGGTCAGCGTTTGCATAATTAGTGTGAAAATACTGTAGAAGTTCCGAGTAGATCTAAGTTAATTGTCTTCAGCAGGAACTCTGAGAAAACTTAACCATTTAATAAATTTCCTAAAAAAGCAACTTTCTAAAGTCGGCAAATTAATGATAGAGAAGCTATTTAGTAGTAAGCCAGATAAGCAGCGCATGGATTGCAGGTTAGATTGCAGCCAGAAACTCTAATCTGTTTCATTGCATTGGGCTGATGGTCTACGTTACTTTTGTTCAGTAAAGTAAGTTAGAATATAGTTTGTAATTGTATTTATAACATTTTATAAATCTGCATATAAATCGTTAATGGCAAAAGAGTTAACAACACTTTCCTCCTCTTTTTGTCAAACAACTTGAACAAAAAATACACCATCTGAGCGGTATTTACTTACACAAGTGCATGATATCTGAAGGGGTAAAAACGGTTAATACATACCTCCAAAACAATTCTGCTTGTTTGCAAACCCTCTGAGCCAGTAATGAGCCTCACCAATAAAGATGGTTAGATAGTAAAAATCTGGCCCAACTTTCAGTTGATTCTCAGCTTATTCAGCAAATACAAGACGCAGTTGATAATCTGTTTTTAGCAACAGTAGACATTTATATAGATGTAGGTAAAGATTATTCCTCGAAATTTTAAAATTAGTGAACGGGCAGAGACCGAGTTGATGAGAACTGCATCAGTTTGATAAATTCTAGTCCTCTTTCAGAATTACGTCTAAAGCGGCGATTTCTTCTTTTGTACTGCTCGATTTGAATGAATATTATCCAAAAGAATAAGCTTGACTTAGTGCTCTATGGCTAACAGGGAGCGAATTTAAGGTTATTAATTTGCGTAGTGATTTTTCAAAGTACACTGAAAAATATATTCAAACGCACTTCATTAATATGACAGCTAGTTTTTCAGTTATCCAAAGTTCTATACGTCTAAAAACCCCTCTTTATAATATAAATATATAGTGTATAGTGCAAAGGAGAGTCAAATCATTGATGCTTAAGCTATACCACAATTGTAGAAATTAATTCACACCTGCACAAGCATTTTTAGTCATCGTATAGACTGGCAATTGTGGTTGCAATGTAATCAGTTTCGTGAACTCCGCAATTCTGCTTTCTTTTGTAATTCTCTTATTGAACTTAATTGGTTGTAGGAGAAAATATAAAAAGGAAAAAAAAGAGAGGAGAAGAGAAGAGAAGAGAAGAGAAGAGAAGAGAAGAGAAGAGAAGAGAAGAGAAGAGAAGAGAAGAAAAGAAAAGAAAAGAAAAAAAAAGAAAAGAGACAAGAAAAAATGCAAAAATTGCAAGACTGAAATTACATAATATAGACACTAATGCAATTTCAGAGCAGAGTTTTTAAAAATTGCAAGTCTGGACGATGACTTACTCTTTCATTCTGTCCACAGAGTACACAATTCAGTCGTCAATTAATAAGTCTGCTTTCACACGTTCCATCTTTTGATCCTGCATGTAAATTTCATCTTTTCTTTTTCTTTTTGATTCGTTGTGAATTCGTTGTGAAAATAGTTGTTGTTTGAATTGAAAACATTGAAAAATTAAAATTTTTAAAATGAGAATTGAAAAGAAGTTGAGTATCAAAAGACAAAGCGACCAGTGCACATGCAGCGGATGCTTTTACATATTTTTCAGAAAAACCTACCCAATAAACATTTCATATTTAGAGAAATAATTAAATTTTGCAATTTAAAAAACATTTGGCAATATGCAATGCCTCTAATGCTGTATAACATTAAAAAATAAGAGGGCAGATGTTTTAGAAAGGCATTTTGATAACTTTCGTTAAAAAAATTTCATAGCAAAAACAAAAGTTGGAACAGAAAAAATTGTAATTTTTATTTTTTGGATTGTTGATCGACCTTTTTTCCAATTACTTTAAATTGTTTAAATAGAGTTTCCTATATGCAGGCTGTCAAGGTCATTAAATAAATGTAAATAAAAGATTATTTATTTCATTCTCAATAAATTATTATGATATTGCTAATAATCGTTACGGTCCATGATTTGAACCATTTAAAAAAAACCTTCGGAAATACAGCATCAAATTTCGAACGCTTGACTTTCTGTTTGCTGGGTAGTTCGCTGTATTCACTAATACTCATATGTAGCAATACAACTGCAAATTAAATTTTGCATATCAATGCTATAAACATCAATATATTACAAAAAAGAAATATTTACAAATTTGATTCTAATTGGTTATTGAAAAACCTTTAAAACAGTAAATTTTTTAATTTTGATTTTGCAAAATAAAAGCCAAAATTTAAATTTCAAAAATAAATTTAATAATACAACGGATTTTCTTTCCGTGTATCTCCAAAAACTATTAACCAAATACATACAATATCCCCCCACACTCATCATATAAATCATTAAAATGACTTCAAGAAGTTTTTCTTTTTGGCTTAAATAGATTTCAGTGCGTTTTAGTGTCTTCATCTTTTTTTTAAGTTAGTTCTTATGCATGAACCGATAGATATTTGTAGGAATGTTTATAGTGCATGTTCAATAAATATTAACAATATTTACCTTTCAATACCCCAGTAATAAAAAAAAATTAAATGAATGCAAAAGTACACGTTGCTCTATTTATTACTTTTTCTGTTTGTATTTCAAGTTTTCTTTTTTTTTTTTTTCTTTATAAGTTTGTTACTTTAGGTACCTTGTAAAATAATTTAAAACATGATACATGTGTGTACAGATCATTTGGAACAGCTAATGACAAGGCCATAGCTGCTGTTCAGATCGACGTAGGATAGATGGAAAAACTGAGATCAGAAGCGAATTTTAAAACAGCTACATTGCATAACAAGGAATACAAAATTTTAGCGGATGGTCGCAGCGAGAAGTTTGAGCTCTTGATTCATCTATGTTTTCTATTAAAAACAGCAATTTATTAAAAATCTGCCATCAGTTTAAGATCGGCTGTAGTTCAGGCTCGTTGTTTTACTATATTAGCCTAAAACAGAATATGGACCAGCTAATTTAATGATTGTTAGTATTAATATGGCACAAAAAACATATCTTAACTATCACCCACTGTAGCTCTTCATTGCCATAAAAAATATTCTGCATGTGTTTGCGTCCACAAAAAAAAAACTCTCCAGGAATACGAGTAAATTGCATTGTACTTGTTCCCTTGGTGTTCAACTGCAACATGCATGCATGACGGTTGCAAGTGTTGTGTTGTTGCTGTTATTTGAATTGTTAACAGCAAATGTTACGCTGTCATGTTGTTTTCATATAAAAATTTATCTAAATACATGCATTTTTTATTTTTTCCTTTCTTTATTACTAAAATGTTGAAAATTTAATAGTCAGTTGTTACAGCTTTCAAATAGATGGGCTGCAGTTTAAATTAATAAAAAAAAGAAACCAAAAATTAAAACATCGTGGAAAATTTCTATTTCATAGACCTATAAAAATTTGTATAGCGTGCTGTTAATAAATCACGTTTAAATTTTTTAACCAAAACTCAGGAATTCTGACAGAAATTCGTAATGAAATAGAAACCTAAAATTTAATTTTAATGGATAGAATTATTATTAAAACATTCCACTGGAATAATTATTTTAAATGGAATATTGACATGAGTGAATAACTTAATTATGTTTAAAATAATTTTAGTAAAAAAAAAGTTGCTATTTGAAAAGAAATTGTAACTTAAAATTGAAAAATATAATTTAAAAGTAATTTTTGGGAAAACAAAATTTTTAATTAATAAGTTTTATTTCTCGTGCTGAATTTTCGATTTTTATTATTGATAAAAACACTGAATTTATTGAATTTCAACCAATTATAGGGGGGAATATCAGAAAAGATAAACTCACTGTTTATTGTCGTTTTTTATTAAAGCTTTAATATCGTTGCAAATCAGACATTTTGCTTTTCTAAAATATTTTGGTAGAATGTTTTCTAATGATCTGGCCTAAGTAACCAGTCAAATGTGCATTGAAACTAGCTAATCCTCCAACAATAAATTTCAGTGTTCTTGTTTTTAGCGAATTTTGCATCAGAAGATATACAAAATCTAATTCCTAAAAGAAAGCTGAATATAAGAGAATTCTAAAATCACTTATTCGCAGCCAAAAAATTGTGTGATTTTTTGACAAAAGCCGTGAACCGTGAACGCGTCGCGACGTCTCACAACGCACGCTTAAATTTTTTCCAGTAGTTTATAATAAACCCAATTTTTTTTATTTGAACAAAACAAATTATATTTATTAAAGGGCTGCATGAACAACTTCATTCATAAACATACTGAAATGTTTATTCATTGAAAGTCGTGTTCGAATAAAATTGAGATTACCGAACAAACTCTTGTTTTATTAATGCTGCTATGAACACATTTCGTTTCATGTCGTAAACACACAGAGGTTGTTCAATGAAACCGGCTTTGTTTCATAGTTTTCATTCTCTCTCATTTATTTTTATTAATACTCCGTAGCAACGTTGCCACTTCAATAAATTCAAGTATTTATTTGCATGCGTTGCCCATGTGTAATTTAAATTTTAAAACATATGTAGATATACCTATGCACATACATGTATAGTATACATATTTGGAATATAAACAATAAATAATATGCAAAATATGTTTTTTTTTGTTTGTCATTTGCATTTTGGAATAATACAAAATGGCAAGATTTTATTGTCTTGTAATGTACTGTACACGGCCCTGAAATGAAACGAACTCATAAAAAACACACATTTTTAGGTGAAAGATGAAAATCAAAAGGAGGAATGAGTTTATGCAAAATTTAATTGTTAGTTTTGTAAGTGTCTTAGGAGTTTGACCACGTGGTTGTTTTTTTTCGAAAGATATTAAAAACTTGAAAATGAATGTAAGTAAATATTTTTCTGTTTAAGATTATTAATTAAATTATAATTAAATATATTTAATTTTATTGAAAATTTACATTGAAAACCAAAATAAATTTGAGTTTTTATTTCCATATTAATGTATCTCTTAAACTTGTTGCATTTACCCCTCATGGTTATTTCTATTTTTTTTTTTTTAACTTTCCTATGTTTTTATTTTTCTGCAACTGGCAACACTGACATTTAAATCATACAGTTTTTCCATGAACTTATTCGAGATTTGTTCAATGGTTGTTCTGTTTCATGGTTGTTAATGTTCATATTCTCTTGTATAAGCAAATAAACTTATTTTTTCTTATTCGTCTTTTAAATATCGAGTGTTCATTGCTTTCATTTCATAGTGTTTCATCTTACTGAATACGAATGAAGCGAACACAAAATTATAATGAAGGTTTCATGAACATCATTATTAAGTTTCATGCAGATGTTTAATATTTAAACGAATTGCATTTCATAAACTAATTTTGTGATTATTAATGTGAACATAAATTTTTTTCACGAAATTTATATTTTAATGAGTCTGCTCTAACTCTTCTAGTTTACAAAAATAAACAAATTTAAAGTGTTTAATTCAAAAATCCTAAGAAAATCTATTTTCTATGCAAAATAGAAGAGATCACAGATTTTCGTTATTTTTGCTCTAGCTCTTCTAGTTTACAAGAAAAACGCATTTAAAGTTTTTCATACAAAAATCCTAAGAAAATCAATTTTCTATGGAAAATAGAAGTGATCACAGATTTTCGTTATTTTTGCTCTAGCTCTTCTAGTTTACAAGAAAAACGCATTTAAAGTTTCTCATACAAAAATCCTAATGAAATCAATTTTCTATGGAAAATAGAAGTGATCACAGATTTTCGTTATTTTTGCTCTAGCTCTTCTAGTTTACAAGAAAAACGCATTTAAAGTTTTTCATACAAAAATCCTAAGAAAATCAATTTTCTATGGAAAATAGAAGTGATCACAGATTTTCGTTATTTTTGCTCTAGCTCTTCTAGCTTACAAGAAAAACGCATTTAAAGTTGTTCATACAAAAATCCTAAGAAAATCAATTTTCTATGAAAAATAGAAGTGATCACAGATTTTCGTTATTTTTGATCTAGCTCTTCTAGTTTACAAGAAAAACGCATTTAAAGTTTTTCATACAAAAATCCTAAGGAAATCAATTTTCTATGGAAAATAGAAGTGATCACAGATTTTCGTTATTTTTGCTCTAGCTCTTCTAGTTTACAAGAAAAACGCATTTAAAGTTTTTCATACAAAAATCCTAAGGAAATCAATTTTCTATGGAAAATAGAAGTGATCACAGATTTTCGTTATTTTTGCTCTAGCTCTTCTAGTTTACAAGAAAAACGCATTTAAAGTTTTTCATACAAAAATCCTAAGGAAATCAATTTTCTATGGAAAATAGAAGTGATCACAGATTTTCGTTATTTTTGCTCTAGCTCTTCTAGTTTACAAGAAAAACGCATTTAAAGTTTTTCATACAAAAATCCTAAGAAAATCAATTTTCTATGGAAAATAGAAGTGATCACAGATTTTCGTTATTTTTGCTCTAGCTCTTCTAGCTTACAAGAAAAACGCATTTAAAGTTGTTCATACAAAAATCCTAAGAAAATCAATTTTCTATGAAAAATAGAAGTGATCACAGATTTTCGTTATTTTTGATCTAGCTCTTCTAGTTTACAAGAAAAACGCATTTAAAGTTTTTCATACAAAAATCCTAAGGAAATCAATTTTCTATGGAAAATAGAAGTGATCACAGATTTTCGTTATTTTTGCTCTAGCTCTTCTAGTTTACAAGAAAAACGCATTTAAAGTTTTTCATACAAAAATCCTAAGGAAATCAATTTTCTATGGAAAATAGAAGTGATCACAGATTTTCGTTATTTTTGCTCTAGCTCTTCTAGTTTACAAGAAAAACGCATTTAAAGTTTCTCATACAAAAATCCTAATGAAATCAATTTTCTATGGAAAATAGAAGTGATCACAGATTTTCGTTATTTTTGCTCTAGCTCTTCTAGTTTACAAGAAAAACGCATTTAAAGTTTTTCATACAAAAATCCTAAGAAAATCAATTTTCTATGGAAAATAGAAGTGATCACAGATTTTCGTTATTTTTGCTCTAGCTCTTCTAGTTTACAAGAAAAACGCATTTAAAGTTTCTCATACAAAAATCCTAATGAAATCAATTTTCTATGGAAAATAGAAGTGATCACAGATTTTCGTTATTTTTGCTCTAGCTCTTCTAGTTTACAAGAAAAACGCATTTAAAGTTTTTCATACAAAAATCCTAAGAAAATCAATTTTCTATGGAAAATAGAAGTGATCACAGATTTTCGTTATTTTTGCTCTAGCTCTTCTAGTTTACAAGAAAAACGCATTTAAAGTTTTTCATACAAAAATCCTAAGGAAATCAATTTTCTATGGAAAATAGAAGTGATCACAGATTTTCGTTATTTTTGCTCTAGCTCTTCTAGTTTACAAGAAAAACGCATTTAAAGTTTTTCATACAAAAATCCTAAGGAAATCAATTTTCTATGGGAAATAGAAGTGATCACAGATTTTCGTTATTTTTGCTCTAGCTCTTCTAGTTTACAAGAAAAACGCATTTAAAGTTTTTCATACAAAAATCCTAAGGAAATCAATTTTCTATGGAAAATAGAAGTGATCACAGATTTTCGTTATTTTTGCTCTAGCTCTTCTAGTTTACAAGAAAAACGCATTTAAAGTTTTTCATACAAAAATCCTAAGAAAATCAATTTTCTATGGAAAATAGAAGTGATCACAGATTTTCGTTATTTTTGCTCTAGCTCTTCTAGTTTACAAGAAAAACGCATTTAAAGTTTCTCATACAAAAATCCTAATGAAATCAATTTTCTATGGAAAATAGAAGTGATCACAGATTTTCGTTATTTTTGCTCTAGCTCTTCTAGTTTACAAGAAAAACGCATTTAAAGTTTTTCATACAAAAATCCTAAGAAAATCAATTTTCTATGGAAAATAGAAGTGATCACAGATTTTCGTTATTTTTGCTCTAGCTCTTCTAGCTTACAAGAAAAACGCATTTAAAGTTGTTCATACAAAAATCCTAAGAAAATCAATTTTCTATGAAAAATAGAAGTGATCACAGATTTTCGTTATTTTTGATCTAGCTCTTCTAGTTTACAAGAAAAACGCATTTAAAGTTTTTCATACAAAAATCCTAAGGAAATCAATTTTCTATGGAAAATAGAAGTGATCACAGATTTTCGTTATTTTTGCTCTAGCTCTTCTAGTTTACAAGAAAAACGCATTTAAAGTTTTTCATACAAAAATCCTAAGGAAATCAATTTTCTATGGAAAATAGAAGTGATCACAGATTTTCGTTATTTTTGCTCTAGCTCTTCTAGTTTACAAGAAAAACGCATTTAAAGTTTTTCATACAAAAATCCTAAGGAAATCAATTTTCTATGGAAAATAGAAGTGATCACAGATTTTCGTTATTTTTGCTCTAGCTCTTCTAGTTTACAAGAAAAACGCATTTAAAGTTTTTCATACAAAAATCCTAAGAAAATCAATTTTCTATGGAAAATAGAAGTGATCACAGATTTTCGTTATTTTTGCTCTAGCTCTTCTAGTTTACAAGAAAAACGCATTTAAAGTTTTTCACACAAAAATCCTAAGAAAATCAATTTTCTATGGAAAATAGAAGTGATCACAGATTTTCGTTATTTTTGCTCTAGCTCTTCTAGTTTACAAGAAAAACGCATTTAAAGTTTTTCATACAAAAATCCTAAGGAAATCAATTTTCTATGGAAAATAGAAGTGATCACAGATTTTCGTTATTTTTGCTCTAGCTCTTCTAGTTTACAAGAAAAACGCATTTAAAGTTTTTCATACAAAAATCCTAAGGAAATCAATTTTCTATGGAAAATAGAAGTGATCACAGATTTTCGTTATTTTTGCTCTAGCTCTTCTAGTTTACAAGAAAAACGCATTTAAAGTTTTTCATACAAAAATCCTAAGGAAATCAATTTTCTATGGAAAATAGAAGTGATCACAGATTTTCGTTATTTTTGCTCTAGCTCTTCTAGTTTACAAGAAAAACGCATTTAAAGTTTTTCATACAAAAATCCTAAGGAAATCAATTTTCTATGGAAAATAGAAGTGATCACAGATTTTCGTTATTTTTGCTCTAGCTCTTCTAGTTTACAAGAAAAACGCATTTCAAGTTTTTCATACAAAAATCCTAAGAAAATCAATTTTCTATGGAAAATAGAAGTGATCACAGATTTTCGTTATTTTTGCTCTAGCTCTTCTAGTTTACAAGAAAAACGCATTTAAAGATTTTCATACAAAAATCCTAAGGAAATCAATTTTCTATGGAAAATAGAAGTGATCACAGATTTTCGTTATTTTTGCTCTAGCTCTTCTAGTTTACAAGAAAAACGCATTTAAAGTTTTTCATACAAAAATCCTAAGGAAATCAATTTTCTATGGAAAATAGAAGTGATCACAGATTTTCGTTATTTTTGCTCTAGCTCTTCTAGTTTACAAGAAAAACGCATTTAAAGTTTTTCATACAAAAATCCTAAGGAAATCAATTTTCTATGGGAAATAGAAGTGATCACAGATTTTCGTTATTTTTGCTCTAGCTCTTCTAGTTTACAAGAAAAACGCATTTAAAGTTTTTCATACAAAAATCCTAAGGAAATCAATTTTCTATGGAAAATAGAAGTGATCACAGATTTTCGTTATTTTTGCTCTAGCTCTTCTAGTTTACAAGAAAAACGCATTTAAAGTTTTTCATACAAAAATCCTAAGGAAATCAATTTTCTATGGAAAATAGAAGTGATCACAGATTTTCGTTATTTTTGCTCTAGCTCTTCTAGTTTACAAGAAAAACGCATTTAAAGTTTTTCATACAAAAATCCTAAGGAAATCAATTTTCTATGGAAAATAGAAGTGATCACAGATTTTCGTTATTTTTGCTCTAGCTCTTCTAGTTTACAAGAAAAACGCATTTCAAGTTTTTCATACAAAAATCCTAAGAAAATCAATTTTCTATGGAAAATAGAAGTGATCACAGATTTTCGTTATTTTTGCTCTAGCTCTTCTAGTTTACAAGAAAAACGCATTTAAAGTTTTTCATACAAAAATCCTAAGGAAATCAATTTTCTATGGAAAATAGAAGTGATCACAGATTTTCGTTATTTTTGCTCTAGCTCTTCTAGTTTACAAGAAAAACGCATTTAAAGTTTTTCATACAAAAATCCTAAGGAAATCAATTTTCTATGCAAAATAGAAGAGATCACAGATTTTCGTTATTGTTGCTCTAGCTCTTCTAGTTTACAAGAAAAACGCATTTAAAGTTTTTCATACAAAAATCCTAAGAAAATCAATTTTCTATGGAAAATAGAAGTGATCACAGATTTTCGTTATTTTTGCTCTAGCTCTTCTAGTTTACAAAAATAAACAAATTTAAAGTGTTTAATTCAAAAATCCTAAGAAAATCTATTTTCTATGCAAAATAGAAGAGATCACAGATTTTCGTTATTTTTGCTCTAGCTCTTCTAGTTTACAAGAAAAACGCATTTAAAGTTTTTAATACAAAATTCCTAAGAAAATCAATTTTCTATGGAAAATAGAAGTGATCACAGATGTTCGTTATTTTTGCTCTAGCTCTTCTAGTTTACAAGAAAAACGCATTTAAAGTTTTTCATACAAAAATCCTAAGAAAATCAATTTTCTATGGAAAATAGAAGTGATCACAGATTTTCGTTATTTTTGCTCTAGCTCTTCTAGTTTACAAGAAAAACGCATTTAAAGTTTCTCATACAAAAATCCTAATGAAATCAATTTTCTATGGAAAATAGAAGTGATCACAGATTTTCGTTATTTTTGCTCTAGCTCTTCTAGTTTACAAGAAAAACGCATTTAAAGTTTTTCATACAAAAATCCTAAGAAAATCAATTTTCTATGGAAAATAGAAGTGATCACAGATTTTCGTTATTTTTGCTCTAGCTCTTCTAGTTTACAAGAAAAACGCATTTAAAGTTTTTCATACAAAAATCCTAAGAAAATCAATTTTCTATGGAAAATAGAAGTGATCACAGATTTTCGTTATTTTTGCTCTAGCTCTTCTAGTTTACAAGAAAAACGCATTTAAAGTTGTTCATACAAAAATCCTAAGAAAATCAATTTTCTATGAAAAATAGAAGTGATCACAGATTTTCGTTATTTTTGATCTAGCTCTTCTAGTTTACAAGAAAAACGCATTTAAAGTTTTTCATACAAAAATCCTAAGGAAATCAATTTTCTATGGAAAATAGAAGTGATCACAGATTTTCGTTATTTTTGCTCTAGCTCTTCTAGTTTACAAGAAAAACGCATTTAAAGTTTTTCATACAAAAATCAATTTTCTATGGAAAATAGAAGTGATCACAGATTTTCGTTATTTTTGCTCTAGCTCTTCTAGTTTACAAGAAAAACGCATTTAAAGTTTTTCATACAAAAATCCTAAGGAAATCAATTTTCTATGGAAAATAGAAGTGATCACAGATTTTCGTTATTTTTGCTCTAGCTCTTCTAGTTTACAAGAAAAACGCATTTAAAGTTTTTCATACAAAAATCCTAAGGAAATCAATTTTCTATGGAAAATAGAAGTGATCACAGATTTTCGTTATTTTTGCTCTAGCTCTTCTAGTTTACAAGAAAAACGCATTTAAAGTTTTTCATACAAAAATCCTAAGGAAATCAATTTTCTATGGAAAATAGAAGTGATCACAGATTTTCGTTATTTTTGCTCTAGCTCTTCTAGTTTACAAGAAAAACGCATTTAAAGTTTTTCATACAAAAATCCTAAGGAAATCAATTTTCTATGGAAAATAGAAGTGATCACAGATTTTCGTTATTTTTGCTCTAGCTCTTCTAGTTTACAAGAAAAACGCATTTAAAGTTTTTCATACAAAAATCCTATGAAAATCAATTTTCTATGGAAAATAGAAGTGATCACAGATTATCGTTATTTTTGCTCTAGCTCTTCTAATTTACAAGAAAAACGCATTTAAAGTTTTTCATACAAAAATCCTAAGAAAATCAATTTTCTATGGAAAATAGAAGTGATCACAGATTTTCGTTATTTTTGCTCTAGCTCTTCTAGTTTACAAGAAAAACGCATTTAAAGTTTTTCATACAAAAATCCTAAGAAAATCAATTTTCTATGGAAAATAGAAGTGATCACAGATTTTCGTTATTTTTGCTCTAGCTCTTCTAGTTTACAAGAAAAACGCATTTAAAGTTTTTCATACAAAAATCCTAAGAAAATCAATTTTCTATGGAAAATAGAAGTGATCACAGATTTTCGTTATTTTTGCTCTAGCTCTTCTAGTTTACAAGCAAAACGCATTTAAAGTTTTTCATACAAAAATCCTAAGAAAATCAATTTTCTATGGAAAATAGAAGTGATCACAGATTTTCGCTATTTTTGCTCTAGCTCATCTAGTTTACAAGAAAAACGCATTTAAAGTTTTTCATACAAAAATCCTAAGGAAATCAATTTTCTATGGTTTACAAGAAAAACGCATTTAAAGTTTTTCATACAAAAATCCTAAGAAAATCAATTTTCTATGGAAAATAGAAGTGATCACAGATTTTCGTTATTTTTGCTCTAGCTCTTCTAGTTTACAAAAATAAACAAATTTAAAGTGTTTAATTCAAAAATCCTAAGAAAATCTATTTTCTATGCAAAATAGAAGAGATCACAGATTTTCGTTATTTTTGCTCTAGCTCTTCTAGTTTACAAGAAAAACGCATTTAAAGTTTTTAATACAAAAATCCTAAGAAAATCAATTTTCTATGGAAAATAGAAGTGATCACAGATGTTCGTTATTTTTGCTCTAGCTCTTCTAGTTTACAAGAAAAACGCATTTAAAGTTTTTCATACAAAAATCCTAAGAAAATCAATTTTCTATGGAAAATAGAAGTGATCACAGATTTTCGTTATTTTTGCTCTAGCTCTTCTAGTTTACAAGAAAAACGCATTTAAAGTTGTTCATACAAAAATCCTAAGAAAATCAATTTTCTATGAAAAATAGAAGTGATCACAGATTTTCGTTATTTTTGATCTAGCTCTTCTAGTTTACAAGAAAAACGCATTTAAAGTTTTTCATACAAAAATCCTAAGGAAATCAATTTTCTATGGAAAATAGAAGTGATCACAGATTTTCGTTATTTTTGCTCTAGCTCTTCTAGTTTACAAGAAAAACGCATTTAAAGTTTTTCATACAAAAATCAATTTTCTCTTGAAAATAGAAGTGATCACAGATTTTCGTTATTTTTGCTCTAGCTCTTCTAGTTTACAAGAAAAACGCATTTAAAGTTTTTCATACAAAAATCCTAAGGAAATCAATTTTTTATGGAAAATAGAAGTGATCACAGATTTTCGTTATTTTTGCTCTAGCTCTTCTAGTTTACAAGAAAAACGCATTTAAAGTTTTTCATACAAAAATCCTAAGGAAATCAATTTTCTATGGAAAATAGAAGTGATCACAGATTTTCGTTATTTTTGCTCTAGCTCTTCTAGTTTACAAGAAAAACGCATTTAAAGTTTTTCATACAAAAATCCTAAGGAAATCAATTTTCTATGGAAAATAGAAGTGATCACAGATTTTCGTTATTTTTGCTCTAGCTCTTCTAGTTTACAAGAAAAACGCATTTAAAGTTTTTCATACAAAAATCCTAAGGAAATCAATTTTCTATGGAAAATAGAAGTGATCACAGATTTTCGTTATTTTTGCTCTAGCTCTTCTAGTTTACAAGAAAAACGCATTTAAAGTTTTTCATACAAAAATCCTAAGGAAATCAATTTTCTATGGAAAATAGAAGTGATCACAGATTTTCGTTATTTTTGCTCTAGCTCTTCTAGTTTACAAGAAAAACGCATTTAAAGTTTTTCATACAAAAATCCTAAGGAAAATCAATTTTCTATGGAAAATAGAAGTGATCACAGATTATCGTTATTTTTGCTCTAGCTCTTCTAGTTTACAAGAAAAACGCATTTAAAGTTTTTCATACAAAAATCCTAAGAAAATCAATTTTCTATGGAAAATAGAAGTGATCACAGATTTTCGTTATTTTTGCTCTAGCTCTTCTAGTTTACAAGAAAAACGCATTTAAAGTTTTTCATACAAAAATCCTAAGAAAATCAATTTTCTATGGAAAATAGAAGTGATCACAGATTTTCGTTATTTTTGCTCTAGCTCTTCTAGTTTACAAGAAAAACGCATTTAAAGTTTTTCATACAAAAATCCTAAGAAAATCAATTTTCTATGGAAAATAGAAGTGATCACAGATTTTCGTTATTTTTGCTCTAGCTCTTCTAGTTTACAAGCAAAACGCATTTAAAGTTTTTCATACAAAAATCCTAAGAAAATCAATTTTCTATGGAAAATAGAAGTGATCACAGATTTTCGTTATTTTTGCTCTAGCTCTTCTAGTTTACAAGAAAAACGCATTTAAAGTTTTTCATACAAAAATCCTAAGAAAATCAATTTTCTATGGAAAATAGAAGTGATCACAGATTTTCGTTATTTTTGCTCTAGCTCTTCTAGTTTACAAGAAAAACGCATTTAAAGTTTTTCATACAAAAATCCTAAGAAAATCAATTTTCTATGGAAAATAGAAGTGATCACAGATTTTCGTTATTTTTGCTCTAGCTCTTCTAGTTTACAAGCAAAACGCATTTAAAGTTTTTCATACAAAAATCCTAAGAAAATCAATTTTCTATGGAAAATAGAAGTGATCACAGATTTTCGCTATTTTTGCTCTAGCTCTTCTAGTTTACAAGAAAAACGCATTTAAAGTTTTTCATACAAAAATCCTAAGGAAATCAATTTTCTATGGTTTACAAGAAAAACGCATTTAAAGTTTTTCATACAAAAATCCTAAGAAAATCAATTTTCTATGGAAAATAGAAGTGATCACAGATTTTCGTTATTTTTGCTCTAGCTCTTCTAGTTTACAAAAATAAACAAATTTAAAGTGTTTAATTCAAAAATCCTAAGAAAATCTATTTTCTATGCAAAATAGAAGAGATCACAGATTTTCGTTATTTTTGCTCTAGCTCTTCTAGTTTACAAGAAAAACGCATTTAAAGTTTTTAATACAAAAATCCTAAGAAAATCAATTTTCTATGGAAAATAGAAGTGATCACAGATGTTCGTTATTTTTGCTCTAGCTCTTCTAGTTTACAAGAAAAACGCATTTAAAGTTTTTCATACAAAAATCCTAAGAAAATCAATTTTCTATGGAAAATAGAAGTGATCACAGATTTTCGTTATTTTTGCTCTAGCTCTTCTAGTTTACAAGAAAAACGCATTTAAAGTTGTTCATACAAAAATCCTAAGAAAATCAATTTTCTATGAAAAATAGAAGTGATCACAGATTTTCGTTATTTTTGATCTAGCTCTTCTAGTTTACAAGAAAAACGCATTTAAAGTTTTTCATACAAAAATCCTAAGGAAATCAATTTTCTATGGAAAATAGAAGTGATCACAGATTTTCGTTATTTTTGCTCTAGCTCTTCTAGTTTACAAGAAAAACGCATTTAAAGTTTTTCATACAAAAATCAATTTTCTCTTGAAAATAGAAGTGATCACAGATTTTCGTTATTTTTGCTCTAGCTCTTCTAGTTTACAAGAAAAACGCATTTAAAGTTTTTCATACAAAAATCCTAAGGAAATCAATTTTTTATGGAAAATTGAAGTGATCACAGATTTTCGTTATTTTTGCTCTAGCTCTTCTAGTTTACAAGAAAAACGCATTTAAAGTTTTTCATACAAAAATCCTAAGGAAATCAATTTTCTATGGAAAATAGAAGTGATCACAGATTTTCGTTATTTTTGCTCTAGCTCTTCTAGTTTACAAGAAAAACGCATTTAAAGTTTTTCATACAAAAATCCTAAGGAAATCAATTTTCTATGGAAAATAGAAGTGATCACAGATTTTCGTTATTTTTGCTCTAGCTCTTCTAGTTTACAAGAAAAACGCATTTAAAGTTTTTCATACAAAAATCCTAAGGAAATCAATTTTCTATGGAAAATAGAAGTGATCACAGATTTTCGTTATTTTTGCTCTAGCTCTTCTAGTTTACAAGAAAAACGCATTTAAAGTTTTTCATACAAAAATCCTAAGGAAATCAATTTTCTATGGAAAATAGAAGTGATCACAGATTTTCGTTATTTTTGCTCTAGCTCTTCTAGTTTACAAGAAAAACGCATTTAAAGTTTTTCATACAAAAATCCTAAGGAAATCAATTTTCTATGGAAAATAGAAGTGATCACAGATTATCGTTATTTTTGCTCTAGCTCTTCTAGTTTACAAGAAAAACGCATTTAAAGTTTTTCATACAAAAATCCTAAGAAAATCAATTTTCTATGGAAAATAGAAGTGATCACAGATTTTCGTTATTTTTGCTCTAGCTCTTCTAGTTTACAAGAAAAACGCATTTAAAGTTTTTCATACAAAAATCCTAAGAAAATCAATTTTCTATGGAAAATAGAAGTGATCACAGATTTTCGTTATTTTTGCTCTAGCTCTTCTAGTTTACAAGAAAAACGCATTTAAAGTTTTTCATACAAAAATCCTAAGAAAATCAATTTTCTATGGAAAATAGAAGTGATCACAGATTTTCGTTATTTTTGCTCTAGCTCTTCTAGTTTACAAGCAAAACGCATTTAAAGTTTTTCATACAAAAATCCTAAGAAAATCAATTTTCTATGGAAAATAGAAGTGATCACAGATTTTCGCTATTTTTGCTCTAGCTCTTCTAGTTTACAAGAAAAACGCATTTAAAGTTTTTCATACAAAAATCCTAAGAATATCAATTTTCTATGGAAAATAGAAGTGATCACAGATTTTCGTTATTTTTGCTCTAGCTCTTCTAGTTTACAAGAAAAACGCATTTAAAGTTTTTCATACAAAAATCCTAAGAAAATCAATTTTCTATGGAAAATAGAAGTGATCACAGATTTTCGTTATTTTTGCTCTAGCTCTTCTAGTTTACAAGAAAAACGCATTTAAAGTTTTTCATACAAAAATCCTAAGAAAATCAATTTTCTATGGAAAATAGAAGTGATCACAGATTTTCGTTATTTTTGCTCTAGCTCTTCTAGTTTACAAGCAAAACGCATTTAAAGTTTTTTATACAAAAATCCTAAGAAAATCAATTTTCTATGGAAAATAGAAGTGATCACAGATTTTCGTTATTTTTGCTCTAGCTCTTCTAGTTTACAAGAAAAACGCATTTAAAGTTTTTCATACAAAAATCCTAAGAAAATCAATTTTCTATGGAAAATAAAAGTGATCACAGATTTTCGTTATTTTTGCTCTAGCTCTTCTAGTTTACAAGCAAAACGCATTTAAAGTTTTTCATACAAAAATCCTAAGAAAATCAATTTTCTATGGAAAATAGAAGTGATCACAGATTTTCGTTATTTTTGCTCTAGCTCTTCTAGTTTACAAGAAAAACGCATTTAAAGTTTTTCATACAAAAATCCTAAGAATATCAATTTTCTATGGAAAATAGAAGTGATCACAGATTTTCGTTATTTTTGCTCTAGCTCTTCTAGTTTACAAGAAAAACGCATTTAAAGTTTTTCATACAAAAATCCTAAGAAAATCAATTTTCTATGGAAAATAGAAGTGATCACAGATTTTCGTTATTTTTGCTCTAGCTCTTCTAGTTTACAAGAAAAACGCATTTAAAGTTTTTCATACAAAAATCCTAATGAAATCAATTTTCTATGGAAAAAAGAAGTGATCACAGATTTTCGTTATTTTTGCTCTAGCTCTTCTAGTTTACAAGAAAAACGCATTTAAAGTTTTTCATACAAAAATCCTAAGAATATCAATTTTCTATGGAAAATAGAAGTGATCACAGATTTTCGTTATTTTTGCTCTAGCTCTTCTAGTTTACAAGAAAAACGCATTTAAAGTTTTTCATACAAAAATCCTAAGAATATCAATTTTCTATGGAAAATAGAAGTGATCACAGATTTTCGTTATTTTTGCTCTAGCTCTTCTAGTTTACAAGAAAAACGCATTTAAAGTTTTTCATACAAAAATCCTAAGAAAATCAATTTTCTATGGAAAATAGAAGTGATCACAGATTTTCGTTATTTTTGCTCTAGCTCTTCTAGTTTACAAGAAAAACGCATTTAAAGTTTTTCATACAAAAATCCTAAGAAAATCAATTTTCTATGGAAAATAGAAGTGATCACAGATTTTCGTTATTTTTGCTCTAGCTCTTCTAGTTTACAAGAAAAACGCATTTAAAGTTTTTCATACAAAAATCCTAAGAAAATCTTTTCTATGGAAAATAGAAGTGATCACAGATTTTCGTTATTTTTGATCTAGCTCTTCTAGTTTACAAGAAAAACGCATTTAAAGTTTTTCATACAAAAATCCTAAGGAAATCAATTTTCTATGGAAAATAGAAGTGATCACAGATTTTCGTTATTTTTGCTCTAGCTCTTCTAGTTTACAAGAAAAACGCATTTAAAGTTTTTCATACAAAAATCCTAAGAAAATCAATTTTCTATGGAAAATAGAAGTGATCACAGATTATCGTTATTTTTGCTCTAGCTCTTCTAGTTTACAAGAAAAACGCATTTAAAGTTTTTCATACAAAAATCCTAAGAAAATCAATTTTCTATGGAAAATAGAAGTGATCACAGATTTTCGTTATTTTTGCTCTAGCTCTTCTAGTTTACAAGAAAAACGCATTTAAAGTTTTTCATACAAAAATCCTAAGAAAATCAATTTTCTATGGAAAATAGAAGTGATCACAGATTTTCGTTATTTTTGCTCTAGCTCTTCTAGTTTACAAGCAAAACGCATTTAAAGTTTTTCATACAAAAATCCTAAGAAAATCAATTTTCTATGGAAAACAGAAGTGATCACAGATTTTCGCTATTTTTGCTCTAGCTCTTCTAGTTTACAAGAAAAACGCCTTTAAAGTTTTTCATACAAAAATCCTAAGAATATCAATTTTCTATGGAAAATAGAAGTGATCACAGATTTTCGTTATTTTTGCTCTAGCTCTTCTAGTTTACAAGAAAAACGCATTTAAAGTTTTTCATACAAAAATCCTAAGAATATCAATTTTCTATGGAAAATAGAAGTGATCACAGATTTTCGTTATTTTTGCTCTAGCTCTTCTAGTTTACAAGAAAAACGCATTTAAAGTTTTTCATACAAAAATCCTAAGAAAATCAATTTTCTATGGAAAATAGAAGTGATCACAGATTTTCGTTATTTTTGCTCTAGCTCTTCTAGTTTACAAGAAAAACGCATTTAAAGTTTTTCATACAAAAATCCTAAGAAAATCAATTTTCTATGGAAAATAGAAGTGATCACAGATTTTCGTTATTTTTGCTCTAGCTCTTCTAGTTTACAAGCAAAACGCATTTAAAGTTTTTCATACAAAAATCCTAAGAAAATCAATTTTCTATGGAAAATAGAAGTGATCACAGATTTTCGTTATTTTTGCTCTAGCTCTTCTAGTTTACAAGCAAAACGCATTTAAAGTTTTTCATACAAAAATCCTAAGAAAATCAATTTTCTATGGAAAATAGAAGTGATCACAGATTTTCGTTATTTTTGCTCTAGCTCTTCTAGTTTACAAGCAAAACGCATTTAAAGTTTTTCATACAAAAATCCTAAGAAAATCAATTTTCTATGGAAAATAGAAGTGATCACAGATTTTCGTTATTTTTGCTCTAGCTTTCTAGTTTACAAGCAAAACGCATTTAAAGTTTTTCATACAAAAATCCTAAGAAAATCAATTTTCTATGGAAAATAGAAGTGATCACAGATTTTCGTTATTTTTGCTCTAGCTCTTCTAGTTTACAAGAAAAACGCATTTAAAGTTTTTCATACAAAAATCCTAAGAATATCAATTTTCTATGGAAAATAGAAGTGATCACAGATTTTCGTTATTTTTGCTCTAGCTCTTCTAGTTTACAAGAAAAACGCATTTAAAGTTTTTCATACAAAAATCCTAATGAAATCAATTTTCTATGGAAAATAGAAGTGATCACAGATTTTCGTTATTTTTGCTCTAGCTCTTCTAGTTTACAAGAAAAACGCATTTAAAGTTTTTCATACAAAAATCCTAAGAATATCAATTTTCTATGGAAAATAGAAGTGATCACAGATTTTCGTTATTTTTGCTCTAGCTCTTCTAGTTTACAAGAAAAACGCATTTAAAGTTTTTCATACAAAAATCCTAAGAAAATCAATTTTCTATGGAAAATAGAAGTGATCACAGATTTTCGTTATTTTTGCTCTAGCTCTTCTAGTTTACAAGAAAAACGCATTTAAAGTTTTTCATACAAAAATCCTAAGAAAATCAATTTTCTATGGAAAATAGAAGTGATCACAGATTTTCGTTATTTTTGCTCTAGCTCTTCTAGTTTACAAGAAAAACGCATTTAAAGTTTTTCATACAAAAATCCTAAGAAAATCAATTTTCTATGGAAAATAGAAGTGATCACAGATTTTCGTTATTTTTGCTCTAGCTCTTCTAGTTTACAAGAAAAACGCATTTAAAGTTTTTCATACAAAAATCCTAAGAAAATCAATTTTCTATGGAAAATAGAAGTGATCACAGATTTTCGTTATTTTTGCTCTAGCTCTTCTAGTTTACAAGCAAAACGCATTTAAAGTTTTTCATACAAAAATCCTAAGAAAATCAATTTTCTATGGAAAATAGAAGTGATCACAGATTTTCGTTATTTTTGCTCTAGCTCTTCTAGTTTACAAGAAAAACGCATTTAAAGTTTTTCATACAAAAATCCTAAGAATATCAATTTTCTATGGAAAATAGAAGTGATCACAGATTTTCGTTATTTTTGCTCTAGCTCTTCTAGTTTACAAGAAAAACGCATTTAAAGTTTTTCATACAAAAATCCTAAGAAAATCAATTTTCTATGGAAAATAGAAGTGATCACAGATTTTCGTTATTTTTGCTCTAGCTCTTCTAGTTTACAAGCAAAACGCATTTAAAGTTTTTCATACAAAAATCCTAAGAAAATCAATTTTCTATGGAAAATAGAAGTGATCACAGATTTTCGTTATTTTTGCTCTAGCTCTTCTAGTTTACAAGAAAAACGCATTTAAAGTTTTTCATACAAAAATCCTAAGAAAATCAATTTTCTATGGAAAATAGAAGTGATCACAGATTTTCGTTATTTTTGCTCTAGCTCTTCTAGTTTACAAGAAAAACGCATTTAAAGTTTTTCATACAAAAATCCTAAGAAAATCAATTTTCTATGGAAAATAGAAGTGATCACAGATTTTCGTTATTTTTGCTCTAGCTCTTCTAGTTTACAAGAAAAACGCATTTAAAGTTTTTCATACAAAAATCCTAAGAAAATCAATTTTCTATGATCACAGATTTTCGTTATTTTTGCTCTAGCTCTTCTAGTTTACAAGAAAAACGCATTTAAAGTTTTTCATACAAAAATCCTAAGAAAATCAATTTTCTATGGAAAATAGAAGTGATCACAGATTTTCGTTATTTTTGCTCTAGCTCTTCTAGTTTACAAGAAAAACGCATTTAAAGTTTTTCATACAAAAATCCTAAGAAAATCAATTTTCTATGGAAAATAGAAGTGATCACAGATTTTCGTTATTTTTGCTCTAACTCTTCTAGTTTACAAGAAAAACGCATTTAAAGTTTTTCATACAAAAATCCTAAGAAAATCAATTTTCTATGGAAAATAGAAGTGATCACAGATTTTCGTTATTTTTGCTCTAGCTCTTCTAGTTTACAAGAAAAACGCATTTAAAGTTTTTCATACAAAAATCCTAAGTAAATCAATTTTCTATGGAAAATAGAAGTGATCACAGATTTTCGTTATTTTTGCTCTAGCTCTTCTAGTTTACAAGAAAAACGCATTTAAAGTTTTTCATACAAAAATCCTAAGAAAATCAATTTTCTATGGAAAATAGAAGTGATCACATATTTTCGTTATTTTTGCTCTAGCTCTTCTAGTTTACAAGAAAAACGCATTTAAAGTTTTTCATACAAAAATCCTAAGTAAATCAATTTTCTATGGAAAATAGAAGTGATCACAGATTTTCGTTATTTTTGCTCTAGCTCTTCTAGTTTACAAGAAAAACGCATTTAAAGTTTTTCATACAAAAATCCTAAGAAAATCAATTTTCTATGGAAAATAGAAGTGATCACAGATTTTCGTTATTTTTGCTCTAGCTCTTCTAGTTTACAAGAAAAACGCATTTAAAGTTTTTCATACAAAAATCCTAAGAAAATCAATTTTCTATGGAAAATAGAAGTGATCTAGTTTACAAGAAAAACGCATTTAAAGTTTTTCATACAAAAATCCTAAGAAAATCAATTTTCTATGGAAAATAGAAGTGATCACAGATTTTCGTTATTTTTGCTCTAGCTCTTCTAGTTTACAAGAAAAACGCATTTAAAGTTTTTCATACAAAAATCCTAAGAAAATCAATTTTCTATGGAAAATAGAAGTGATCACAGATTTTCGTTATTTTTGCTCTAACTCTTCTAGTTTACAAGAAAAACGCATTTAAAGTTTTTCATACAAAAATCCTAAGAAAATCAATTTTCTATGGAAAATAGAAGTGATCACAGATTTTCGTTATTTTTGCTCTAGCTCTTCTAGTTTACAAGAAAAACGCATTTAAAGTTTTTCATACAAAATTCCTAAGAAAATCAATTTTCTATGGAAAATAGAAGTGATCACAGATTTTCGTTATTTTTGCTCTAGCTCTTCTAGTTTACAAGAAAAACGCATTTAAAGTTTTTCATACAAAAATCCTAAGAAAATCAATTTTCTATGGAAAATAGAAGTGATCACAGATTTTCGTTATTTTTGCTCTAGC
Organism: Pollenia labialis; assembly: GCA_949318255.1. Lineage (NCBI taxonomy): Eukaryota > Metazoa > Arthropoda > Insecta > Diptera > Polleniidae > Pollenia > Pollenia labialis. Next base: position 110,163,150 of record OX439139.1, read on the forward strand.
TCTTCTAGTTTACAAGAAAAACGCATTTAAAGTTTTTCATACAAAAATCCTAAGAAAATCAATTTTCTATGGAAAATAGAAGTGATCACAGATTTTCGTTATTTTTGCTGTAGCTCTTCTAGTTTACAAGAAAAACGCATTTAAAGTTTTTCATACAGAAATCCTAAGAAAATCAATTTTCTATGGAAAATAGAAGTGATCACAGATTTTCGTTATTTTTGCTCTAGCTCTTCTAGTTTACAAGAAAAACGTATTTAAAGTTTTTCATACAAAAATCCTAAGAAAATCAATTTTCTATGGAAAATAGAAGTGATCACAGATTTTCGTTATTTTTGCTCTAGCTCTTCTAGTTTACAAGAAAAACGCATTTAAAGTTTTTCATACAAAAATCCTAAGAAAATCAATTTTCTATGGAAAATAGAAGTGAACACAGATTTTCGTTATTTTTGCTCTAGCTCTTCTAGTTTACAAGAAAAACGCATTTAAAGTTTTTCATACAAAAATCCTAAGAAAATCAATTTTCTATGGAAAATAGAAGTGATCACAGATTTTCGTTATTTTTGCTCTAGCTCTTCTAGTTTACAAGAAAAACGCATTTAAAGTTTTTCATACAAAAATCCTAAGAAAATCAATTTTCTATGGAAAATAGAAGTGATCACAGATTTTCGTTATTTTTGCTCTAGCTCTTCTAGTTTACAAGAAAAACGCATTTAAAGTTTTTCATACAAAAATCCTAAGAAAATCAATTTTCTATGGAAAATAGAAGTGATCACAGATTTTCGTTATTTTTGCTCTAGCTCTTCTAGTTTACAAGATAAACGCATTTAAAGTTTTTCATACAAAAATCCTAAGATAATCAATTTTCTATGGAAAATAGAAGTGATCACAGATTTTCGTTATTTTTGCTCTAGCTCTTCTAGTTTACAAGAAAAACGCATTTAAAGTTTTTCATACAAAAATCCTAAGAAAATCAATTTTCTATGGAAAATAGTAGTGATCACAGATTTTCGTTATTTTTGCTCTAGCTCTTCTAGTTTACAAGATAAACGCATTTAAAGTTTTTCATACAAAAATCCTAAGATAATCAATTTTCTATGGAAAATAGAAGTGATCACAGATTTTCGTTATTTTTGCTCTAGCTCTTCTAGTTTACAAGAAAAACGCATTTAAAGTTTTTCATACAAAAATCCTAAGAAAATCAATTTTCTATGGAAAATAGAAGTGATCACAGATTTTCGTTATTTTTGCTCTAGCTCTTCTAGTTTACAAGATAAACGCATTTAAAGTTTTTCATACAAAAATCCTAAGATAATCAATTTTTTATGGAAAATAGAAGTGATAACAGATTTTCGTTATTTTTGCTCTAGCTCTTCTAGTTTACAAGAAAAACGCATTTAAAGTTTTTCATACAAAAATCCTTAGAAAATCAATTTTCTATGGAAAATAGAAGTGATCACAGATTTTAGTTATTTTTGCTCTAGCTCTTCTAGTTTACAAGAAAAACGCATTCAAAGTTTTTCATACAAAAATCCTAAGAAAATCAATTTTCTATGGAAAATAGAAGTGATCACAGGTTTTCGTTATTTTTGCTCTAGCTTTTCTAGTTTACAAGAAAAACGCATTTAAAGTTTTTCATACAAAAATCCTAAGAAAATCAATTTTCTATGGAAAATAGAAGTGATCACAGATTTTCGTTATTTTTGCTCTAGCTCTTCTAGTTTACAAGAAAAACGCATTTAAAGTTTTTCATACAAAAATCCTAAGAAAATCAATTTTCTATGGAAAATAGAAGTGATCACAGATTTTCGTTATTTTTGCTCTAGCTCTTCTAGTTTACAAGAAAAACGCATTTAAAGTTTTTCATACAAAAATCCTAAGAAAGTCAATTTTCTATGGAAAATAGAAGTGATCACAGATTTTCGTTATTTTTGCTCTAGCTCTTCTAGTTTACAAGAAAAACGCATTTAAAGTTTTTCATACAAAAATCCTAAGATAATCAATTTTCTATGGAAAATAGAAGTGATCACAGATTTTCAAAACGCATTTAAAGTTTTTCATACAAAAATCATAAGAAAATCAATTTTCTATGGAAAACAGAAGTGATCACAGATTTTCGTTATTTTTGCTCTAGCTCTTCTAGTTTACAAGAAAAACGCATTTAAAATTTTTCATACAAAAATCCTAAGAAAATCTATGGAAAATGGAAGTGATCACAGATTTTCGTTATTTTTGCTCTAGCTCTTCTAGTTTACAAGAAAAACGCATTTAAAGTTTTTCATACAAAAATCCTAAGAAAATCAATTTTCTATGGAAAATAGAAGTGATCACAGATTTTCGTTATTTTTGCTCTAGCTCTTCTAGTTTACAAGAAAAACGCATTTAAAGTTTTTCAAACAAAAATCCTAAGAAAATCAATTTTCTATGGAAAATAGAAGTGATCACAGATTTTCGTTATTTTTGCTCTAGCTCTTCTAGTTTACAAGAAAAACGCATTTAAAGTTTTTCATACAAAAATCCTAAGAAAATCAAATTTCTATGGAAAATGGAAGTGATCACAGATTTTCGTTATTTTTGCTCTAGCTCTTCTAGTTTACAAGAAAAACGCATTTAAAGTTTTTCATACAAAAATCCTAAGAAAATCAATTTTCTATGGAAAATAGAAGTGATCACAGATTTTCGTTATTTTTGCTCTAGCTCTTCTAGTTTACAAGAAAAACGCATTTAAAGTTTTTCATACAAAAATCCTTAGAAAATCAAATTTCTATGGAAAATGGAAGTGATCACAGATTTTCGTTATTTTTGCTCTAGCTCTTCTAGTTTACAAGAAAAACGCATTTAAAGTTTTTCATACAAAACTCCTAAGAAAATCAATTTTCTATGGGAAATAGAAGTGAACACAGATTTTCGTTATTTTTGCTATAGCTCTTCTAGTTTACAAGAAAAACGCATTTAAAGTTTTTCATACAAAAATCCTAAGAAAATCAATTTTCTATGGAAAATAGAAGTGATCACAGATTTTCGTTATTTTCGCTCTAGCTCTTCTAGTTTACAAGAAAAACGCATTTAAAGTTTTTCATACAAAAATCCTAAGAAAATCAATTTTCTATGGAAAATAGAAGTGATTACAGATTTTCGTTATTTTTGCTCTAGCTCTTCTAGTTTACAAGAAAAACGCGTTTAAAGTTTTTCATACAAAAATCCTAAGAAAATCAATTTTCTATGGAAAATAGAAGTGATCACAGATTTTCGTTATTTTTGCTCTAGCTCTTCTAGTTTACAAGAAAAACGCATTTAAAGTTTTTCAAACAAAAATCCTAAGAAAATCAATTTTCTATGGAAAATAGAAGTGATCACAGATTTTCGTTATTTTTGCTCTAGCTCTTCTAGTTTACAAGAAAAACGCATTTAAAGTTTTTCATACAAAAATCCTAAGAAAATCAATTTTCTATGGAAAATAGAAGTGATCACAGATTTTCGTTATTTTTGCTCTAGCTCTTCTAGTTTACAAGAAAAACGCATTTAAAGTTTTTCATACAAAAATCCTAAGAAAATCAATTTTCTATGGAAAATAGAAGTGATCACAGATATTCGTTATTTTTGCTCTAGCTCTTCTAGTTTACAAGAAAAACGCATTTAAAGTTTTTCATACAAAAATCCTAAGAAAATCAATTTTCTATGGAAAATAGAAGTGATCACAGATTTTCGTTATTTTTGCTCTAGCTCTTCTAGTTTACAAGAAAAACGCATTTAAAGTTTTTCATACAAAAATCCTAATAAGATCAATTTTCTATGGAAAATAGAAGTGATCACAGATTTTCGTTATTTTTGCTCTAGCTCTTCTAGTTTACAAGAAAAACGCATTTAAAGTTTTTCATACCAAAATCCTAAGAAAATCAATTTTCTATGGAAAATAAAAGTGATCACAGATTTTCGTTATTTTTGCTCTAGCTCTTCTAGTTTACAAGAAAAACGCATTTAAAGTTTTTCATACAAAAATCCTAAGAAAATCAATTTTCTATGGAAAATAGAAGTGATCACAGATTTTCGTTATTTTTGCTCTAGCTCTTCTAGTTTACAAGAAAAACGCATTCAAAGTTTTTCATAAAAAAATCCTAAGAAAATCAATTTTCTATGGAAAATAGAAGTTATCACAGATTTTCGTAATTTTTGCTCTAGCTCTTCTAGTTTACAAGAAAAACGCATTTAAAGTTTTTCATACAAAAATCCTAAGAAAATCAATTTTCTATGGAAAATAGAAGTGATCACAGATTTTCGTTATTTTTGCTCTAGCTCTTCTAGTTTACAAGAAAAACGCATTTAAAGTTTTTCATACAAAAATCATAAGAAAATCAATTTTCTATGGAAAATAGAAGTGATCACAGATTTTCGTTATTTTTGCTCTAGCTCTTCTAGTTTACAAGAAAAACGCATTTAAAGTTTTTCATACAAAAATCCTAAGAAAATCAATTTTCTATGGAAAATAGAAGTTATCACAGATGTTCGTAATTTTTGCTCTAGCTCTTCTAGTTTACAAGAAAAACGCATTTAAAATTTTTCATACAAAAATCCTAAGAAAATCAATTTTCTATGGAAAATAGAAGTGATCACAGATTTTCGTTATTTTTGCTCTAGCTCTTCTAGTTTACAAGAAAAACGCATTTAAAGTTTTTCATACAAAAATCCTAAGAAAATCAATTTTCTATGGAAAATAGAAGTGATCACAGATTTTCGTTATTTTTGCTCTAGCTCTTCTAGTTTACAAGAAAAACGCATTTAAAGTTTTTCATACAAAAATCCTAAGAAAATCAATTTTCTATGGAAAATAGAAGTGATCACAGATTTTCGTTATTTTTGCTCTAGCTCTTCAGTTTACAAGAAAAACGCATTTAAAGTTTTTCATACAAAAATCCTAAGAAAATCAATTTTCTATGGAAAATAGAAGTGATCACAGATTTTCGTTATTTTTGCTCTAGCTCTTCTAGTTTACAAGAAAAACGCATTTAAAGTTTTTCATACAAAAATCCTAAGAAAATCAATTTTCTATGGAAAATAGAAGTGATCACAGATTTTCGTTATTTTTGCTCTAGCTCTTCTAGTTTACAAGAAAAACGCATTTAAAGTTTTTCATACAAAAATCCTAAGAAAATCAATTTTCTATGGAAAATAGAAGTGATCACAGATTTTCGTTATTTTTGCTCTAGCTCTTCTAGTTTACAAGAAAAACGCATTTAAAGTTTTTCATACAAAAATCATAAGAAAATCAATTTTCTATGGAAAATAGAAGTGATCACAGATTTTCGTTATTTTTGCTCTAGCTCTTCTAGTTTACAAGAAAAACGCATTTAAAGTTTTTCATACAAAAATCCTAAGAAAATCAATTTTCTATGGAAAATAGAAGTGATCACAGATTTTCGTTATTTTTGCTCTAGCTCTTCTAGTTTACAAGAAAAACGCATTTAAAGTTTTTCATACAAAAATCCTAAGAAAATCAATTTTCTATGGAAAATAGAAGTGATCACAGATTTTCGTTATTTTTGCTCTAGCTCTTCTAGTTTACAAGAAAAACGCATTTAAAGTTTTTCATACAAAAATCATAAGAAAATCAATTTTCTATGGAAAATAGAAGTGATCACAGATTTTCGTTATTTTTGCTCTAGCTCATCTAGTTTACAAGAAAAACGCATTTAAAATTTTTCATACAAAAATCCTAAGAAAATCAATTTTCTATGGAAAATAGAAGTGATCACAGATTTTCGTTATTTTTGCTCTAGCTCTTCTAGTTTACAAGAAAAACGCATTTAAAATTTTTCATACAAAAATCCTAAGAAAATTTATGGAAAATGGAAGTGATCACAGATTTTCGTTATTTTTGCTCTAGCTCTTCTAGTTTACAAGAAAAACGCATTTAAAGTTTTTCATACAAAAATCCTAAGAAAATCAATTTTCTATGGAAAATAGAAGTGATCACAGATTTTCGTTATTTTTGCTCTAGCTCTTCTAGTTTACAAGAAAAACGCATTTAAAGTTTTTCATACAAAAATCCTAAGAAAATCAATTTTCTATGGAAAATAGAAGTGATCACAGATTTTCGTTATTTTTACTCTAGCTCTTCTAGTTTACAAGAAAAACGCATTTAAAGTTTTTCATACAAAAATCCTAAGAAAATCAAATTTCTATGGAAAATGGAAGTGATCACAGATTTTCGTTATTTTTGCTCTAGCTCTTCTAGTTTACAAGAAAAACGCATTTAAAGTTTTTCATACAAAAATCCTAAGAAAATCAATTTTCTATGGAAAATAGAAGTGATCACAGATTTTCGTTATTTTTGCTCTAGCTCTTCTAGTTTACAAGAAAAACGCATTTAAAGTTTTTCATACAAAAATCCTTAGAAAATCAAATTTCTATGGAAAATGGAAGTGATCACAGATTTTCGTTATTTTTGCTCTAGCTCTTCTAGTTTACAAGAAAAACGTATTTAAAGTTTTTCATACAAAAACACTAAGAAAATCAATTTCCTATGGAAAATAGAAGTGATCACAGATTTTCGTTATTTTTGCTCTAGCTCTTCTAGTTTACAAGAAAAACGCATTTAAAGTTTTTCATACAAAAATCCTAAGAAAATCAATTTTCTATGGAAAATAGAAGTGATTACAGATTTTCGTTATTTTTGCTCTAGCTCTTCTAGTTTACAAGAAAAACGCATTTAAAGTTTTTCATACAAAAATCCTAAGAAAATCAATTTTCTATGGAAAATAGAAGTGATCACAGATTTTCGTTATTTTTGCTCTAGCTCTTCTAGTTTACAAGAAAATCGCATTTAAAGTTTTTCATACAAAAATCCTAAGAAAATCAAATTTCTATGGAAAATGGAAGTGATCACAGATTTTCGTTATTTTTGCTCTAGCTCTTCTAGTTTACAAGAAAAACAATTTTCTATGGAAAATAGAAGTGATCACAGATTTTCGTTATTTTTGCTCTAGCTCTTCTAGTTTACAAGAAAAACGCATTTAAAGTTTTTCATACAAAAATCCTTAGAAAATCAAATTTCTATGGAAAATGGAAGTGATCACAGATTTTCGTTATTTTTGCTCTAGCTCTTCTAGTTTACAAGAAAAACGTATTTAAAGTTTTTCATACAAAAACACTAAGAAAATCAATTTCCTATGGAAAATAGAAGTGATCACAGATTTTCGTTATTTTTGCTCTAGCTCTTCTAGTTTACAAGAAAAACGCATTTAAAATTTTTCATACAAAAATCCTAAGAAAATCAATTTTCTATGGAAAATAGAAGTGATCACAGATTTTCGTTATTTTTGCTCTAGCTCTTCTAGTTTACAAGAAAAACGTATTTAAAGTTTTTCATACAAAAACATTAAGAAAATCAATTTCCTATGGAAAATAGAAGTGATCACAGATTTTCGTTATTTTTGCTCTAGCTCTTCTAGTTTACAAGAAAAACGCATTTAAAGTTTTTCATACAAAAACACTAAGAAAATCAATTTCCTATGGAAAATAGAAGTGATCACAGATTTTCGTTATTTTTGCTCTAGCTCTTCTAGTTTACAAGAAAAACGCATTTAAAGTTTTTCATACAAAAATCCTAAGAAAATCAATTTTCTATGGAAAATAGAAGTGATCACAGATTTTCGTTATTTTTTCTCTAGCTCTTCTAGTTTACAAGAAAAACGCATTTAAAGTTTTTCATACAAAAATCCTAAGAAAATCAATTTTCTATGGAAAATAGAAGTGATCACAGATTTTCGTTATTTTTGCTCTAGCTCTTCTAGTTTACAAGAAAAACGCATTTAAAGTTTTTCATACAAAAATCCTAAGAAAATCAATTTTCTATGGAAAATAGAAGTGATTACAGATTTTCGTTATTTTTGCTCTAGCTCTTCTAGTTTACAAGAAAAACGCATTTAAAGTTTTTCATACAAAAATCCTAAGAAAATCAATTTTCTATGGAAAATAGAAGTGATCACAGATTTTCGTTATTTTTGCTCTAGCTCTTCTAGTTTACAAGAAAAACGCATTTAAAGTTTTTCAAACAAAAATCCTAAGAAAATCAATTTTCTATGGAAAATAGAAGTGATCACAGATTTTCGTTATTTTTGCTCTAGCTCTTCTAGTTTACAAGAAAAACGCATTTAAAGTTTTTCATACAAAAATCCTAAGGAAATCAATTTTCTATGGAAAATAGAAGTGATCACAGATTTTCATTATTTTTGCTCTAGCTCTTCTAGTTTACAAGAAAAACGCATTTAAAGTTTTTCATACAAAAATCCTAAGAAAATCAATTTTCTATGGAAAATAGAAGTGATCACAGATTTTCGTTATTTTTGCTCTAGCTCTTCTAGTTTACAAGAAAAACGCATTTAAAGTTTTTCATACAAAAATCCTAAGAAAATCAATTTTCTATGGAAAATAGAAGTGATTACAGATTTTCGTTATTTTTGCTCTAGCTCTTCTAGTTTACAAGAAAAACGCATTTAAAGTTTTTCATACAAAAATCCTAAGAAAATCAATTTTCTATGGAAAATAGAAGTGATCACAGATTTTCGTTATTTTTGCTCTAGCTCTTCTAGTTTACAAGAAAAACGCATTTAAAGTTTTTCATACAAAAATCCTAAGAAAATCAATTTTCTATGGAAAATAGAAGTGATTACAGATTTTCGTTATTTTTGCTCTAGCTCTTCTAGTTTACAAGAAAAACGCATTTAAAGTTTTTCATACAAAAATCCTAAGAAAATCAATTTTCTATGGAAAATAGAAGTGATCACAGATTTTCGTTATTTTTGCTCTAGCTCTTCTAGTTTACAAGAAAAACGCATTTAAAGTTTTTCATACAAAAATCCTAATAAGATCAATTTTCTATGGAAAATAGAAGTGATCACAGATTTTCGTTATTTTTGCTCTAGCTCTTCTAGTTTACAAGAAAAACGCATTTAAAGTTTTTCATACAAAAATCCTAAGAAAATCAATTTTCTATGGAAAATAGAAGTGATCACAGATTTTCGTTATTTTTGCTCTAGCTCTTCTAGTTTACAAGAAAAACGCATTCAAAGTTTTTCATACAAAAATCCTAAGAAAATCAATTTTCTGTGGAAAATAGAAGTGATCACAGATTTTCGTTATTTTTGCTCTAGCTCTTCTAGTTTACAAGAAAAACGCATTTAAAGTTTTTCATACAAAAATCCTAAGAAAATCAATTTTCTATGGAAAATAGAAGTGATCACAGATTTTCGTTATTTTTGCTCTAGCTCTTCTAGTTTACAAGAAAAACGCATTTAAAGTTTTTCATACAAAAATCATAAGAAAATCAATTTTCTATGGAAAATAGAAGTGATCACAGATTTTCGTTATTTTTGCTCTAGCTCTTCTAGTTTACAAGAAAAACGCATTTAAAGTTTTTCATACAAAAATCATAAGAAAATCAATTTTCTATGGAAAATAGAAGTGATCACAGATTTTCGTTATTTTTGCTCTAGCTCTTCTAGTTTACAAGAAAAACGCATTTAAAATTTTTCATACAAAAATCCTAAGAAAATCAATTTTCTATGGAAAATAGAAGTGATCACAGATTTTCGTTATTTTTGCTCTAGCTCTTCTAGTTTACAAGAAAAACGTATTTAAAGTTTTTCATACAAAAACATTAAGAAAATCAATTTCCTATGGAAAATAGAAGTGATCACAGATTTTCGTTATTTTTGCTCTAGCTCTTCTAGTTTACAAGAAAAACGCATTTAAAGTTTTTCATACAAAAACACTAAGAAAATCAATTTCCTATGGAAAATAGAAGTGATCACAGATTTTCGTTATTTTTGCTCTAGCTCTTCTAGTTTACAAGAAAAACGCATTTAAAGTTTTTCATACAAAAATCCTAAGAAAATCAATTTTCTATGGAAAATAGAAGTGATCACAGATTTTCGTTATTTTTTCTCTAGCTCTTCTAGTTTACAAGAAAAACGCATTTAAAGTTTTTCATACAAAAATCCTAAGAAAATCAATTTTCTATGGAAAATAGAAGTGATCACAGATTTTCGTTATTTTTGCTCTAGCTCTTCTAGTTTACAAGAAAAACGCATTTAAAGTTTTTCATACAAAAATCCTAAGAAAATCAATTTTCTATGGAAAATAGAAGTGATTACAGATTTTCGTTATTTTTGCTCTAGCTCTTCTAGTTTACAAGAAAAACGCATTTAAAGTTTTTCATACAAAAATCCTAAGAAAATCAATTTTCTATGGAAAATAGAAGTGATCACAGATTTTCGTTATTTTTGCTCTAGCTCTTCTAGTTTACAAGAAAAACGCATTTAAAGTTTTTCAAACAAAAATCCTAAGAAAATCAATTTTCTATGGAAAATAGAAGTGATCACAGATTTTCGTTATTTTTGCTCTAGCTCTTCTAGTTTACAAGAAAAACGCATTTAAAGTTTTTCATACAAAAATCCTAAGGAAATCAATTTTCTATGGAAAATAGAAGTGATCACAGATTTTCATTATTTTTGCTCTAGCTCTTCTAGTTTACAAGAAAAACGCATTTAAAGTTTTTCATACAAAAATCCTAAGAAAATCAATTTTCTATGGAAAATAGAAGTGATCACAGATTTTCGTTATTTTTGCTCTAGCTCTTCTAGTTTACAAGAAAAACGCATTTAAAGTTTTTCATACAAAAATCCTAAGAAAATCAATTTTCTATGGAAAATAGAAGTGATTACAGATTTTCGTTATTTTTGCTCTAGCTCTTCTAGTTTACAAGAAAAACGCATTTAAAGTTTTTCATACAAAAATCCTAAGAAAATCAATTTTCTATGGAAAATAGAAGTGATCACAGATTTTCGTTATTTTTGCTCTAGCTCTTCTAGTTTACAAGAAAAACGCATTTAAAGTTTTTCATACAAAAATCCTAAGAAAATCAATTTTCTATGGAAAATAGAAGTGATTACAGATTTTCGTTATTTTTGCTCTAGCTCTTCTAGTTTACAAGAAAAACGCATTTAAAGTTTTTCATACAAAAATCCTAAGAAAATCAATTTTCTATGGAAAATAGAAGTGATCACAGATTTTCGTTATTTTTGCTCTAGCTCTTCTAGTTTACAAGAAAAACGCATTTAAAGTTTTTCATACAAAAATCCTAATAAGATCAATTTTCTATGGAAAATAGAAGTGATCACAGATTTTCGTTATTTTTGCTCTAGCTCTTCTAGTTTACAAGAAAAACGCATTTAAAGTTTTTCATACAAAAATCCTAAGAAAATCAATTTTCTATGGAAAATAGAAGTGATCACAGATTTTCGTTATTTTTGCTCTAGCTCTTCTAGTTTACAAGGAAAAACGCATTCAAAGTTTTTCATACAAAAATCCTAAGAAAATCAATTTTCTGTGGAAAATAGAAGTGATCACAGATTTTCGTTATTTTTGCTCTAGCTCTTCTAGTTTACAAGAAAAACGCATTTAAAGTTTTTCATACAAAAATCCTAAGAAAATCAATTTTCTATGGAAAATAGAAGTGATCACAGATTTTCGTTATTTTTGCTCTAGCTCTTCTAGTTTACAAGAAAAACGCATTTAAAGTTTTTCATACAAAAATCATAAGAAAATCAATTTTCTATGGAAAATAGAAGTGATCACAGATTTTCGTTATTTTTGCTCTAGCTCTTCTAGTTTACAAGAAAAACGCATTTAAAGTTTTTCATACAAAAATCATAAGAAAATCAATTTTCTATGGAAAATAGAAGTGATCACAGATTTTCGTTATTTTTGCTCTAGCTCTTCTAGTTTACAAGAAAAACGCATTTAAAGTTTTTCATACAAAAATCATAAGAAAATCAATTTTCTATGGAAAATAGAAGTGATCACAGATTTTCGTTATTTTTGCTCTAGCTCTTCTAGTTTACAAGAAAAACGCATTTAAAGTTTTTCATACAAAAATCATAAGAAAATCAATTTTCTATGGAAAATAGAAGTGATCACAGATTTTCGTTATTTTTGCTCTAGCTCTTCTAGTTTACAAGAAAAACGCATTTCAAAGTTTTTCATACAAAAATCCTAAGAAAATCAATTTTCTATGGAAAATAGAAGTGATCACAGATTTTCGTTATTTTTGCTCTAGCTCTTCTAGTTTACAAGAAAAACGCATTTAAAGTTTTTCATACAAAAATCATAAGAAAATCAATTTTCTATGGAAAATAGAAGTGATCACAGATTTTCGTTATTTTTGCTCTAGCTCTTCTAGTTTACAAGAAAAACGCATTTAAAGTTTTTCATACAAAAATCATAAGAAAATCAATTTTCTATGGAAAATAGAAGTGATCACAGATTTTCGTTATTTTTGCTCTAGCTCTTCTAGTTTACAAGAAAAACGCATTTAAAGTTTTTCATACAAAAATCATAAGAAAATCAATTTTCTATGGAAAATAGAAGTGATCACAGATTTTCGTTATTTTTGCTCTAGCTCTTCTAGTTTACAAGAAAAACGCATTTAAAGTTTTTCATACAAAAATCATAAGAAAATCAATTTTCTATGGAAAATAGAAGTGATCACAGATTTTCGTTATTTTTGCTCTAGCTCTTCTAGTTTACAAGAAAAACGCATTTAAAGTTTTTCATACAAAAATCATAAGAAAATCAATTTTCTATGGAAAATAGAAGTGATCACAGATTTTCGTTATTTTTGCTCTAGCTCTTCTAGTTTACAAGAAAAACGCATTTAAAGTTTTTCATACAAAAATCATAAGAAAATCAATTTTCTATGGAAAATAGAAGTGATCACAGATTTTCGTTATTTTTGCTCTAGCTCTTCTAGTTTACAAGAAAAACGCATTTAAAGTTTTTCATACAAAAATC